>PVHX01003631.1:0-140035 GCA_004024805.1 Geosciurus inauris | reverse complement strand
ATCCACTCCCACTCCACCTTCTTTTTTTTTCTTTTCCTTAGTACACTGTGTTTTTGGTCATGTGAATACACAACAAATTTCAAATAAGTAGTCACAAGAATCTCTTTTGGCAGGCTTTGACAAATCAAATATATGCTATCTATATGTAATGTAAAATAATTATACATGGAGAAATGAGGCAGAGGGCCCAGAAGCTCTTGGCAGCTGTGCTGTCTGGTTAGAAAAGGAAGCGAGTTACAGAGTTTGGACATTCAGTTCTGAGACGTTACTCCTGAGTCAACAGGATTTTAATTATGTATGTGGCCTAGAAGAGACATTTACGCAAGAGGAACATATTGTTGTCAAATGTGTTTGTGATTTGCTCATGGTTCAGAATTGGAAAGAATCCGAAAGTCATTTCTGAAGGTACATAACTGAACTGAAGGAACATAGAATAATGATACCTTTCCCAGTGGCAGGGAAATAACTGATATCCCTGACTCCCCATTCCCACTCCCTCACCCAACACATTTCCTTTTCTTTTGTAGTGATTTTTATAGCTATATATCTTTGTGTGTATATATAAGTATTATTTGTGCATGTGCTTCCACACCACATTCGTATACCTCAAACCACCCTACTTGGGCAGAGATAAAAGATGTGTTAAATACAACTTCATCTTTAAACATTGTTTTCTCCTGTCAGAATGTTGAGATTGCTTACAGTTGTTTATAGGTTCATTGTGCCCTTTTGTATATTTCAGACTAGTTTTTGAGAAAGTTAAAAGTTCACCGGGTGTAGTGGTGCATGCCTGTAATCCCAGTGGCTCAGGAGGCTGAGGCAGGAGGATCTCAAGTTCAAAGCCAGCCTCAGCAATAGCAAGGCGATAAGCAACTCAGTGAGACCCTGTCTCTAAGTAAAATACAAAATAAGGCTGGGAATGTGGCTCAGTGGTCCAATGTCACTGAGTTTATTCCCTGGCACCAAAAAGAAAAAAGAAAGAAGGAGAAAAAAAAAAGAAAAAGTTAATAGTTTTCTGCACTGAACTGAGATGCTACATGAGGTATAGAAAACCTATTCTGAATTGTAGTGAATAAGTTCTCACTTATGGATAGATTAGAGAGGAATTAAAGAGTCTGTGAAAGCAAAGAATTTAACTATGCTGTATTTTGTAATGACATTTTCTGCTTTTAATAGCTAACAATTATCAAGCAATATACATTAGTCAGCTTTCTATCACTGCAATAAAATACCTGAAAAACCCAACTTATATGAAGGAAGGGGTTTATTTTGGCTCATGGTCACTTAGCCTGGTTGCTTTGGGCCTGTGGTGGCAATGGAGATGAGAGCACTTGGGAAAGGAAGACTGTTCACCTCATGGCAGCCAAGAAGCAAAAAGAGAGAGGAAGATGTGAGGGTTGCAATGTCTTCTTCAAGGGCATATTCCCAATGACCTAACTTCCTTTCATTAGGCTCCACCTCCTAAAGATTCCATCACCTCCCAAGAGTGCCACCAGCTAGTCATAAAGCCTTTGACATATGGGGCTTTGGGGACATTTAAGATCCAAACTGTAAGAAGCACTACACAGACATTGTCCTAAGGGCTTTTAATATATTGTCTTATTTAATTTTCACAGTAAGCAACCTTATGAGGTAAGTCTTATTAGCAACCTCATTTAAATAGGAAGAAGCCAAATACAGGCAGGACAGGTATATTGCCCAAGGTCACATACCTACTGAGTGAATCCAGACTGTGCGACTCAGTTTTTGTTCCTAATCTCATGCTATAGTGTCTCTCAGGATTATTAATTCTATGGTTTTTTTTATTTAAAGGTTTAGTTTAGTTGCAAATTTGTAAGACTGCCTCTATTCCTCATTAAATTATCATATTTACCTTCTGTTTTCATCTTTCACCTACTTGAAATTCCACATATAATTGTTTTTAAAGAAATCAATAAATTACTTGAATCTCCAATTACTTTATATTTTGCAATACTTTCTTGATGTTGTCTTTATTCTCTTAAGGCCTTACAATATGACCAAATCAATGTGGCAAATTTTAAAAGAGAACATAAAACAAATTATTTTAGAATGTAAATTACTTTTTCATTTAATATCCATATAAAGAAAAATAATCTCTGGTGCTCTGAGTATCTAAAAATATAAGAAACCCTATGAGGTTCTTTGGTAAAGGGAAGAAAAGTGCACAATGTACCTAAGTGTGTACAGTATTGGTTTTCTTGAGCTTAGTCAGAGACTACAAAACAGAGTTTTCAGCAAACCTAGAAATGACAACTATGATTTTATAAGGCTGAGAACTCGAATCATGTTTCTCTAATGCCAGTTATACCTTCCAAAAAAATATCCTTTTAAGATGAGCCAGATCTAACAAACCAACATATCATCTTGGAGCAATTAAAGGTTTTAGGGTTTCCCCTCTGGAATCTTATTTCCAGTTGACAGATTCTGAAGGTTCCCCAAGGATAACCAGTTGTAGATGTTATGTACCTTTTAATGCAGGGTTTTCAAAAAGCAAATGATCACTTTGTTAGAATCTGGGGACTCATGGTTGACTTTGCTCCGTGTACCCCAGAGTTAGCATCTGAAGTAACTGGGAACACTTAAAAGCTAGGTTTTCCCCTTCTTTTTTCTGAGTCTATCACTTGCTATATAGCTGTGTTGGCTTGAGCAATTTACTTAAACTTTTAGTGTCTTGGTTTTGACATCTGTAAGATGAGAATATCAACAGAATTCATCTCATAAGTTTGTTGTGAAATAAGGTAATCTTATAAAGCCCGCAGCAGAATTCTTGGCCCATAGGAAACACATAGTAAATGTTAGTTCTCATCTGTCCTGACAGTGGTAAAATTGAAGGTGACTTATGCTGAACTTAATTCTTCTTAGAATTTGCTATTGACATTGTAATGCATAGCTTCGTGGTTCTAGAGGCTTCTAGGGTTTTAGAATTTTTAGTTATTTTAGTTATTTTTAGTTATTCAAAGCACAAAAGATTATTTCTTTCTATATGGACGTAATAAGAGGAAATATTTTATGTTCTATAATAATTTATATTATATGAAATTTTATAAACATGTTTTATTGATTTGTTTCTTTGAGAGTTGAGAGCACAAACAGGCAGATTTTGACATCTAGCCTGTACAGCTGGGAGACAGGTAGACACTACAGAGTCTCATAGAATGAGGAGAGTAAAGGGCATGGACTGCAGGCTGAGAGAAGCTAAATGGATCATGGGAAGGAAGCTGGTCCTGTGATTCCCAAACTTTGTTTGCAAAACTGATAACTGTAATTATAGGCATGACTTACAAACAATGCTTCCCTAGTCAAATGAAGTTGGAAAGTTCTGGACTGAACATGGTTCAATAGCTTTCTTTATTACAGAGTCACTCACTAGTCAGCCTTAATCCAAATTCCAACCTGTCTCTTTCTAGCTGTGCGATTATAGGCAGATTGTTCAATTTCAGCTTTTTTCCCCAATTAGGAAAAAAGCTATAGTGATAATACCCATGTTGGTTTATTATGAGTTAAATCAGTGAAAATTCAGTATCTAGCTTATAGTGAATATTATGTGTCAGCTTTTATAAAAGCAGCGGAGAGAATAAAGGAATTGATGCCATTTAATCCCAAATACAGATACTAGGTCATAAACTTGACATCTTTGAGGATTATCTGTATAATGAGGGTAAAAACACCCATGTCTCAGGCTCATTGTGAGAAATGTAATAAACATGAGAAATATTAAAATTGTAAGGCATAGTACAGTGTGAAGAGCACAGGTAGATGTGCAATAAATGGTAGCTATTATCATTCCCCATATCTCCACTAATGTTATTCACTAACATACATCAACACTGAGCTGATGGTACTATGAGACATGCACATGAATCTAAAATCTGTAGAGTACAACCTATATGTTGATATGTGCAATATCCTTGGATTCTGCCTTCTTCCAGTTTCTAGGAAACAGTAAGGAAGAGTTGAAATAGACCTCAATCAGGGGCCTCTGTGTTCAGATGGGGTTGGATGTGTAGTGGATTCAGGTCTTGGCCGTCAGGGATGGAGAAAGGCTAGTGGCACTTGGATCACAGGGCAGAGGTGAGTCCTGCCCATCCCAAACTGCCATTTGTGATAATAAACATACCTTCAAATAACATTTCACTATTCAAATAAATTTGGAATATCCTAGATTAAATGTGGTTAAATGATTTTCTTTATTGTAGAACCCCTCAGATTCTTTGACATGCTAATGTGAGACTTAAGTATGCATTTTGAAACTCTGGGAAAAGAATATTTTTTTGCAGAATTTCCCAAATGAGTCTTTTTCCTTTGTTCTCATGAAACATTTTATGAAACTAGAATGCCTTAGAATACACTTTGAGAAGAACTGACCAAGGGCAATAATGTATCCTTCATGTCCATTTTGGTCCTTATTTCTTCTAAAAGGTTGTTAATGACCTGATTTACCCTTCAGACTTTCTTATCATCAGCAGGATTCAACTTTAACTTGTTTTTAGTGATGAGGTAGCACACTGAAACGTGTAATATGCTGAACTAAATGAAACTGCTGATATTTAACTATTTTTGACCTACTAAAGAAATAATTTCTTATGGATCTCACTAATACTTAGGACAAATGCCATTTCAGTCCAGCTGGTTAAGGTGTTCCTGCATAATAATACCTGCAGAAGGTTAATTATTGTGTGAAGACTGGATTCTCCTGGTTTGTACCTTCATCAATCAATTGTTTATAGAAAGATTATCTACTTCAGATAATGTTGTATTTATGGCAATTTATATGAAAAATTATTATCTCCTTCCCCTTATTTTATTTTTTTATTTATTTATTTTTTAAATATTTTTTTAGTTGTAGATGGACACAATGTCTTTATTTTATTGCTTTGTATGTGGTGCTGAGGATCGAACCCAGGGCCTCACGCATGCGAGGCAAGCGCTCTACCGCTGAGCCACAATCCCAGCCCCTTCCCCTTATTTTAGCAATCTTTTTTCAAAACATTTGAAGGAAGATAAGCCCAACAATGATATTTGGATTTTCTTTCAGACCCTGGAGGACACCAGATTTGCTGCTTCTAGATTTTCCAGATGCCTGAGTCAGCAGTTTCTACTGGCTCTGAGACTCGAAGCGCTCCTCCCATGAAGCCAGGGCTGAGCTCAGACACTGGCTGGAGGCTTTCTGGAAGTGAGCTTTTCCTGATGGCTTTGGTAGAGGAGAAGGTTCCCTGCAGAGTGGTTGGCACTTGCTTCACATTGGGCCGGGGGTGTACAGAGAAGGCTGACTTTTGAATGGGGCTACTAGTCAAAGCAAGGGATTATTTAATATCTGTTCACTCATTTATTCCTTCCTTCAACATGTGGTGAAGCCCAGCTCACTGTGCGAAGTTGGAAATGCATCAGTGAACAGGGTCTGTGCCATTTGTCCTGTGCTACTTAGAGTCTGGCGAGGGAGGCAGAAGCCAGCAGACACTTACCATCAAGTGTGGTGGACAAGTTGGGAAGTGATGTGAAGAAAGCCACAGGGGCATGGGGACAGAGGGCATATTGAGAGTTGTGTTTGGACTTCTCTGCTCTGAGTGGCATAGGAATTTGTACAGTGATTTCGCCCTACCTGCTACTAGGTAAGGATTCAGTTCAGTAAGGAGATTCTTGAAAGGTCACTGTTATTGGATAAGTTTGTCTGTTTTGCTATCTAGAGAATTCATATTGTCCTATTTGGGGTTTTACAACGTGTATCTCTCAACGCAGTTTGTGAACTCTGCAGGTAACACCATGAGAAAGTACTCGTGGGGCCCTGTTTTAATTCAGCTCAATATACAAAAATAAAAATAAATCAAATGTGAAGGTAGCATATATGGTCTATGTTAAAAACAATCTTCTTACTGTCTTTGGCTTCTGGGTTCTGAGCAGCCCATCACTATAAAGTAAAGACCTTTGAACTGGGAAATCAGCATTCATATACAGATGGTTCTTCATTGTCACAGATGTGGCCACCAGAGTCTCATTGGAAGCACCAATGCCCAGGGCCTGATTCTGTATTTGTCCTCATGACCATTTTATAATATTTGGAAGTGAGCTCATTCTAAAATACAGGCCTTTACTCTTAATTCCATAGTCTATTCAATATCATGATCTTCTTCATTAAAAATAATGAGAGTTGGGCTGGGGATGTGGCTTAGTGGTGGAGGCTTTGCCTACCTTGCTCAAGATCCTGGGTTCAATCACCAGAACCACAAAAAGAAAAAAGAAAACAAAAAATCGAGGTGGTATGGGGGAAGCCTAAAGAAAGGAGACAGCTTAATTTTTAAGTTTGAAAAGTGACAAAAGTTATTTAAAAAGAAGAAAGGGGTGACATGACAATCTTCTTCAAAAAATTGATATTCACCAGGATATAACATAAGAAAACTTAAGCATAACTTAAGCATAACTAACTTAAGTCAAAGATAGAGTCCTTTCATTAGCATTTATTCATTTCCTTGAATCATTTCAAATAGATTGCTAAATTACTGCCCTATAATGGTTTATTTTGTTTAAAACAACTGTGAGATTATTTAGAGAGCCAGGAAGAACAGTGTTTCTCAAACTCCAGGTCATGACCCATCAGTGGGCAGGGAAATTAAAATTAAAATGAGTCATAGTCATGATTGATATTTTATATAAAGGAAGCACAAAATAGATTAGAAAATATAAAAATTTATCACACACTTGGTGAGGATAGATTTTGTTTCAGGTTTATGTGCACACACATATACCCATGTACACATTTATGTATGCTTATAATATATGTATGTAAATAGCATATAAACATACATGTGATTTACTTACTGTGGAATGCAGACAAAAAATTTGAGAAATCCTAAAATGATGAATATTCTAAGTAAAAGTAAAAACTAAATGACCACATTACACAATAAATATGATTTTAATGCTATGTATCTTTATTACAACAATGTCTTCAGCTTGAACACGTTTATAGTTCTAATAAACAAAAGAGGCATTCAGGCAGCATATACTCCTATATGTCTATATGGACAAGCATATAGGCACATATCTAAAAATGGAATTTTAAAAACCTTTAAAATATGATTAAAAATAAAACTTCCAAATTCCAGAAATAGCATTTATGAATGCTTTTAAAATTATAATGCAAGTATGCTGATATTTTAAGTGTTTACTTATTCATATACTCTAAAGCTAGCATGAGAAAAATTGCAGGTAGCTGTTTTTTTGAAAGGTTATCGCTTGTTAACACGTAGGCCTCTCCTCAGCCTGCAATGATAGCAGATGGTCCATGTCATGCAGTTGGAATCCAGAAAGAAATTCTCAAACTGTTAACACTTGAGGAGAGATAATCCTATCCCTCATCTTAATAACTTCTTCCTCGATCTCTCTCTCTCTGATCTGAACCAGTCTTGCTTAACATTGTAATACTGCTTTGCCCATTCTTCACCATGGACCATATAGGCTTCCCGGAAACTCTCAGGGCTAAAGACATTCCAGACATTCTTTAACACAACTTTCCTCAAAAGGTTGGTTTCTTAGGCTCCAGCAAGAACACTGCCCACATGGTTCATTGAGACCGCTGTGCTAGCCTTCCATTAGCAAACAGCCAGCTCTCCCCTCCTCTGAAAGGCTTGCTGTGCTCAGCCAGGACTCCATCAAACTCCCCTTTAGAGGGGTAGCTGAGGACACTGGGATCCTCAGTAAAGAAGAATCTATCAATGAGGCTGAGTTTCCAGCAGCAGCACAGCGAAGCTACACATAGGTTGTATATCTTGGTATGATGTGTGTTTTCTTTGGAAACAGGCATTTAAATGAAGTTTCCTTTAGCAAAACTTGCTCCCTAAATCCAAAAGTCTCAACATTACATTTAATGGATTCAAGAAATAGAAATTCTATGCTGCAACTCTTATTAGTTGCCTTTCTCCTACCCCCCCCCGCCCCCAAAATAGAGGACACATCATTTCCCTCTTTTTCCCTATTAATATTTCCCATTCTGCCTTTTTCCTCCCTTCTTCCTTCTCACCTCACTTTGCCTCACATATGCTTTGTTTGAAATTCTTTCATCCTCTTTTTAGACCAGCCAGAATGGATACCAAACATTCCAGAGTCGAAGGTTTTCAAAAAAAGAGAAGAAATACACCCATAAATTTCACAAATGACTAGATGTCTTCACACTCTTTCTGGCTAATAAGATACTCACTGCCAATCTCAGTCATTTACTTTGCATAGATTTCTTCTTACCCCTTCTTCCTAACTGAGCTTCCCCTTGACTCCCACATTTCCTGATAAACACAACTAAATCCAACATCTCTTTCAGCAATGCAAAACTAGTACAAGGTCTTACACACAATTCTCTTTCCATGAAATATGAGTTTTGGGTCAACTGTTATAAACTGTAATGACACACCTTGATCTGGGAGCCCTAACCAATGGAATTAGTCATCAGGCCCTATTCTTTCTCAGTGACCCATAAGACGCTGAGCAAATTATAGGT
This sequence comes from Geosciurus inauris, assembly GCA_004024805.1. Taxonomy (NCBI): domain Eukaryota; kingdom Metazoa; phylum Chordata; class Mammalia; order Rodentia; family Sciuridae; genus Geosciurus; species Geosciurus inauris. Next base: position 131,529 of record PVHX01003631.1, on the reverse strand, counting down.
GCTCTATATTCAGCATGTGACTGACTGTGGATGAAATCAGAACCCAGGGATGCACCACACAATGAGAGGATGATTCAGAAGCTTGGAGATCAGTTCACACTCCTGATGTATAGCATGAGAGCTAGAGGAAAGTTGTTAGCTTCAGGAGTAAGCATTTTTTCATTCCTAGCCTCTACCTCCATGAGCTGTGGACTGGGGCTCGCTGAAAGTATTCCTAAAATGAGACTAAAATAAGGTGTTGGTTTTCCTTCTGGCATGAGCAGCACACTTACATTTCCAGAGCCTTTGTTATATATTTTTCTGGATCCATTTAACCAGATGGCCTCTGCTTTGGAATCTATGGCAGAATTTTCAAATGCCCGCTCTGAAACATAGAAGATCACATGCCCTGTAAGATGTTGTCACCTAAAAATACCCCTCATGGATTACTGGGAGCAGGAAATGAAGCAGAGATAGCAAATTCACACTGACTTTTAAAATAGTCACTATAGAGTGTTTACAAGGATCCCACAGATGACTAAAATTAGTTTATTCTACACAGCATTATATGCTGCTGACTCAAGATGGTGATACAAGCAGTGTTAAGCTGTGAGCTCACCAGGAAGCTCATTCCCTAAACTTACTTTCTGGCAGGGAAAGACCCCTAGTTCACATCAGCGGATGGAAGATGGGGTATAAATAGCAACTTGCTATGCCATCACTCAGAACTTGTATCCTGCTTGTCTCCAGTTCTGTTTCTTGCAGATGTAAGAGCTTTATGACTAGTCTGTTGTCCCATGCTCAAGAGTATGGTGTGTGTGTGTGTGTGTGTGTGTGTGTGTGTGTGTGTGTAAGAGAGAGAGAAAGAGAGAAAGGAAAGAGCACCATTCTTTTAGCTTGTGATGCAATAATTAGAAAACAGAAGTTAAGTGACCTGGTGAGGATCATACAGCAACTCACTGACACTTAAAACTGAATTTTTAGACCTATAATCCTCAAAGATGGTTAAACATAGTGATTTTCTCCTAGATTGAGACCATGTCCTATCAGCTAATCTAAGGGCCAATAATCATCTTATCAGAAATACATAAAGATAGGTGTAGGCAAAGAAGAATTTGTAGATATCTATGCTGTTGGAGTGGTTTCTCTGTTAAGAAAAAAAAGCCTTCCTTTATATTTAATAGCAGATTTATTAGAATGAAGTTGCATCTTCGTAGTAATTAATGTTACTATTTTGGTTGCTTCCTTTACATAATAATTTGCTTCAATTCAATAATAATTTTAAAAATCAGGCAAGTGAACTATTTAACTTCATTGGTTAATCAATCCTGTGAAAATTGGCTCCAGCTTTTCTGCATTCACCCATAGTCCATCATATTCTCTCTTGTGGTAATTTTTCGTTCCTTTTCATATCCACTACAGATTTTTTTTATAACATTCATTTCAGGACACAAACATATTCTTTAGTGTGTGCCAGACTCCTTTCGGTTCTGAATAACTCTGTTTCTCCATAGGTGTCCACTGATAACATCCCCCCATCTGTTTCATCCATTTTCTGGCTTATTAAGTAAGGGAATGATTTCTTCAGTGACAGAAGAAATTATGCACCACTGACTTTCTATTTTTAAAGCCCTGGAAATTTTCTTGTTGGGACACTGAGTACTTCATTTCTAATTAGGCTTTCCTTCTTACTCATATTTGGCTTTGCTTTATCAATAAATTACACAACCAATAATTGGGAACAGGATCCCAGCATGTGCTACAAGCACGCTTCCCAGTGACACATGGGGAAGGAAGGAGGATTTAGGGAGAACTGGAATTGGAATTGTGTTGAAGGCAAGATGACTCTCAGGCCTGATGATGGAATGGGAAGTTTTAACTTTGAAGCAACAGCTGGACTCTGACTGAGGTTGGTAGCAGTTCTGTTCTATAGCCAGATGAAACTTCAGTAGAAACAATTCCATTTTATCAGATATTTCCTTTAAAATAGTCTTTGTACCAAGTACCTTTAGAACAAGCCATTGGGCCTATTGGCCCTGTTTAACCAGGGTTGAGCAAAATGCTCCAGAAGGAAAGTATTTTCCAAGATCTACTTATAATGTCTCCACCTCCAGCAAGAGTTTCCTGATCTCCACAGGTAGGAGCTATGTTTCCATCCTTTCAACTCCCACAACATTCTGAGATAATCCATAGAAGGCACTTAGAACAGAATCTGGTATACAGAAAGCATTCCTTAAGTGCTCATTATTATTGACTCTGCCTTATGTCTCCATTATTGCTGTACAATTTATCTCCCTCCCTGGACTGTAAGCTACTGGAGAGTGTAATGCATCTTTTTATCTCTAGAAGTGACCTGCACTTTCTGGGTACTTGGAAAACATATATTGAGTGAATAATCAATAGATTGTCAATCCTTCTTAGCTATGGTAACCTCATGCCTGACAGTCAGTAGGTAATAAGTGTGGGGATAATGAATGTCCAATGAGTGGAAATAAACCCAGAAGTCCATTGCTAAGTCCTCAAAGGCCGCGGAAGTTCAGCTTTTGTGTTCACGGGGTTTACTTTCCTAATATGTTAGTGCCAAGACATTAAACAGTAGCAACTACATGACTCCTGAACCCCGTTCCTATAAATGATGTGCTTGTTATTCACATAACTGCTCAACGAACTTCACTGATGCTTCCCAGTGAAGTGTAAAATACTTGTGGCTAATTCTTTTCAGACACTTGCTTGAGCCAGGCTCTGTTCTAAGAATTTATTATATGCTCATTTATTTAATTATTTTTGCAATCTCTTTTAAAGATGAGGCCCTGAGGTACCAATGAGTTCGAATCCCTTTCTCCAGGTCTCTTGACAAATAGCACATTGTAGGCAGAGCTAGGCTGGAGTTGAAGAAGAGTTATAGTTTGATGTCATGTTTCTCCATGTTTCTTTCAAAAGGCTGAAATGAAGCCGAGTGATGGTGCATGCCTGTAATCCCAGCTCTTTGGGAGGCTGGGACAGGAGGATCGCGAGTTCAAAGCCAGCCTCAGCAATGGAGAGGCGCTAAGCAACTCAATGAGACCCTGTCTCTACATAAAACACAAAATAGGGCTGGGGATGTGGCTCAGTGGTTGAGCACCCCTGAGTTCAAGCCCTAGTATCAAAAAAAAAAAAAAAGGCTGAAATGAAAGTAAAGGCCAGAATCAGTCCAGCCAAGATGCTGCTGTGCAGAAGCTTCAGTGACCCTCTCAATATACTTGAGCTCTCAGCTCTCTTTTCTATTGCAGGTGCCCGAAGTAGAGGGGAATAAAGGGCTAAAGAAGCTGCTGCTTTGTTTGTGAGTCCAGAAAATGTTTGCCTACAGACTCTGACTCACTTGCCTTTGTAAATGTCTGCTCTGCTCCATCAGTAAGTACATCCCAGCCTCATTCTCTCCAACTTTCCATCTCATGCTCTAATCTCTCCCAGCTATTTCATTACCTTTCAATTTTCTACTTTCCTAACCTCCTTCAACTGCCCAAAACCTACAGGTCTTTGGAGATGCAAGTTAGATGACACTTCTTGCTAGAAATCATCCCTGACTCACCCAGACAGGTGTTGGTATCTAGACAGCTCCCTGCTCATCCACCAACATGGCTCTTATGGTTTAGTTATCTCTACTAGACTCCAAGCTCATCAATGGTGGGGACCCTGTTTTAGTTTCTGGCGTCCTAAGAATCCAGCACAACTCTGAGCACAGATAAGGTGTCTTATAACTGTTTGTTGAGTGAATAAAGGATGCAATAAATGAAACTATCTCTTCACGTGTTCATTCCACTCTAAAAATACTGCATAAACCCACACAAGGACTGTATATCGTTACTTTTAGATATTCAAGATTTGGTAGGAATGACACAGCCAAGAATAATAGGTTAGAGATGTTATTTTTCTGTCCCTATGTAGCTGAGAGAAAATGTCCCACTGCTATGCAAACCAAGAACATAGGAATAAAAAAATCTCTGACGAGGGAGAAAAAAAGTAAGCCTGAAAAAAAAATTGTGGCCGAAAAACTGTTTCAAACAGCATTTTATTTTTCTCTTCTGTGGGCTTGTTGTGTAAATTATGTGTAAGGCGAATATGTGATAGAGAGAAGCAGTGGTAATTACTTGTTCTCAAATGTTTGGTTAGCCACGCCTTTTAATCCCACATACTGTAGTTTAGCACAGAATTCTGCCCTTTAGGCAGGATTAGCATTTGGAGTTTCTTGTTTCTGCCGTTTAAATGTTTTTATTCCAATATTTGTACTTTTCCATTTAGAATAAATGCAGAGGAGGAATATAAATAGCATGGAATTTTTATGATTCCACTCATCACCCTTATTGGTTTGTGGTCAATTTTTATGGATACCAATTTTTTTAAATTACTCATCCATAACTAGTTACAGGAACACAGAAAAAATTGCTAGTCCACTCCCTCCTCTAATGAATCTAGTATCTATCCTTTGCCAAAAAATTGAATTCTTTAATTTTATGAGAGAAAAATAACTTCCTTCAGTCTTCACTCCTAAAATTCAGGTACTTCATGAGACAATGTTACATGAAATAATCAGGGAGAAAGGTTTTTCTTTATTGCTATGTGTAGAGGGAATAGGAAAAATAGTTGCTCTGATTAGGGTATCTATATAAGTGGCCTACATGAATAAATTAATTAGAATTCTAAATTAATACATTACTAATTTATTAATTCGTACATTAGTGTTCAACTGCTTTATTAGAGATGTAAGAAGAGCCAAGACTTGGTCTCTGTCCTCAAGGAGCTTACAGTGGAGGTGGAGACAGTTGTACAAACAATTGCCAGAAAACCATTCTTCCATGGAAACCTATACAAAGTGCAGCAAGGCTCTTGGAGAAGAATGTGAGCCTGCTGGATGGGGATGCTCAGGAAAATGGATTCACAGAGGAGAGAGCATCTGAGCTGAGCCTGCTGAAGGCAAGAGAATTTGCCAGGCAGCAGAGCCAGTGGCTGAGGGATGCAGAGAGGCTTTCAAGACGCAGGGGTGAGACAGACCAGTTGATGGAATCTTTGGGGCTTATATTATATGAAACAAATGAACCACCTCAAAACTCACAGAGACCCATCAGTGTGAGGCAATCCCATTGTGAACCTTCCCAGCAATTCTGGGAAGGGTTTAAGCACAGCAGGGACCTGTTCCAATTGGCCTGTAGAGTGAGAGAGCTTTCACTCTGGCAGCCAAATGGCAGAGAGACCATTGATGGGGAAGCTGCCTCAGTGTTCTAGCAAATCAAGATGAGTACGGATCTGGAGCAGCAGTGGTGAGAAGCCGGATGAGAGTGGTGGTGAAGAGACAGAAGCAAGGAGACCTGGTGATCAGCCAGGCAGGTCACAGGGTGCCCTTGTGCTGGAAGCCACAGATCTAGACTGATTTAGGTTTCCAGCTAATGGTGATGGCAACCTGCATCACTCCAAACAGAACTCAGGTTGAGCTTTGCAGTTAACTTGCAGGCAGAAAGATGAATTCAGCCCAACATTAGAATATTGTGATGGCATTAGGAGGGATATTTTCAAAATAGATTGTCCTTGACAGGGAAGGATATTTGTGTTAATTTTTAAATTTTTGTATGTAACCTCAGAGGGGTAACTGTAGCACTTCCAACAGGGAATGAACTGAGGCTCACTCTATCAGCATTCCCCTTTTTCCTTTCAAAGCAGTTCATAAATATTTTCTTTGTGCTTTATACTTTTATGATGGAGCCAGAAAATATATAGGGTAGAAGTTGATTATCATAGTCAGTATAAATTTGTGATGTCAGATCTATTTTTCCGGTAGCCTACATCTTCTATTTAATTGCATATTGACGTTTTTCTGTGTTCATGTTCACATCTGTTTCATAGCTCTTTGGAAATCCAGGAAATGAACCTGCTCCAGTCACATTGATCTACTGCTGTCCCTGCATTCTGGTGATGAGGTTCTTTCCTTGTGCCTTGGCACAGATTGTTCTCCTGTTTCCCTATTTCAGAAATCCATGAACTTCTCTTTCAGATTCTTCCTCAAAATGAAATTTCTCTGAGAAATGTAGTCTCTATTCCAATTATTTCTTTTTATCTTGACATCATTTGTGAACTGCATTAAATCTGCATAGGTGTTTCTACTTAAGTCTTATTAAACATTTTCATGTAATTATTTAGGCATTTTCAAATAGTATCTAATGGTGGTATATGTGTTCAGTAAAGGGTAACTTTAATGGACAGACAGGGGCAATACATTTCCATCAGTCTGCCTTAATTTCATGTTTGCCTTTAAAATCTTAAACCTTTTCTCTGGAACCCAAATAAATGTGCCATCATCATCCTTATTTCTGACTTCTCAATATAGTTCTTTGAAAAAATATTTAAAATATTTTATATGCACAGAAAAATACAGAATATAACAAACCAGAATTTTAAAAAGTAAGTATCTTGTCATTTGTGTTTCAGATACTTAATTTTTATTATAAATAAAATATGACAAATATAGTTGATACCCTTTTGTGAACTTCTCCCATACTATTTCTTTCTTTTTCTTTCTAAATGCAACTACAAACCTGAGATGAGGGCATTTACTGTCCATCTTTTTCTTATTATTTTTCTAAATATGTATTCTTTCATGATCAATATTATTATTTATTAATGTTTGTGTTTTAAGATTGTGTTTAGATGATATCTTCACACATTTGGATTTTTTTTTCTCCAAACTGAACACCTTTATATCTTAATAAGTGGATGTAACACATTTACATTCATTGTGATTATTGATATGTTTAGGATTATATCTAGCACCTTATGAGGAATTTTTTAATTGACTAAAAATTTTCAATGCTTTATTTCTCTTTTTCTTTTGTCATAAGTAACAATTCCTTTGTTTCCACACTGGTTTGGGAAAAAAAAAACATTTTGTTCATCTTACTTACGTGACTACCACTTTAAATACAAAAATAATAGTTGTACATTATTTTTAAAGATTTCCAATCTATATCTACTTTCTCTATCTTACTATGTTGAGATCCATCCATTTTCCCCCATGCTGATACAAATATCTTTTTCCCTTGTTTTACAAAAGAGTGGCTATATGGGCCAGGGTTTTAGCTCAGTGGTAGAGTGCTTGCCTAGCACGTGCGAGGCACTGGGTTTGATCCTCGGCACCACATAAAAATAAATAAAATACTTTTTTTTTAAAAAAGTGACTATACTATACATACTCTTCTATAGCTCACATTTTTGTTATATCATTTGAACATCTTTCTATGCCAGTAATATAGTTCTATTTCCTTTATTTTAAGGAACGCGTAGCAAAGATGATGATTGGCGACATTTACTGAGTGTTACTATGTACCAAAGTCTTTGTCTCATCTAAAGTTCACAACAAATATATGTGGAAAGAAACCCTGTTTTAGAAGAGAGGAAGCTGAGGTTTTGAGAGGTACAGTAGATAGAATAATTGCCCCCATAAATGTCTACATCCAAATCCCTGGAAAATGTGAATATGTTTGTAGATGTGATTAAGTCTAATGACCTTGAGATGGGGAGAGTATTGTGGACCATTGGTGTGGGCCCAATCTAATTATTTGAGTCCCTAAAAATAGAACCTTTCCCCTGGTTTAGAGGACAATGTGCTAGCAGAAGCCGAGTAAAAGAGATGGTAGCATGGGACGGACTCAACACCCTGTCACTGTTTTGAGATATAGGGGCTTATATGCAGGGACCAGTGAGAGGACTTTAGGAGCTAAGGGCAGCTGATAGCCAGCAAGGAGAAAAAGACCTCAGTTCTACAACTACAAGGAACTGAATTCTACCAACAACTGAATGAGCGAGGAAAGATTCTCTCTCAGACTTTACAAGAAGAAACATAATTGCCAACACATAGATTTGGGTCCATACTGGACTTTTCAACTACTGAACTGCAAGATAATAAATTTATGCTGTTGTTTTACACCTCTAAAGTTGTAATTTGTGTGCAGCAATAGAAAATAAACGCAAATGGCCACAATTAGTAAGTTTAAATGAAATATGACTAAATCATATTTTATATAACCAATTCATATTGGTGGACATTTAGGTTGTTTTCAATTCACAGTATTTTAGACAATGGGATGCATTTCCTTATATTTATATCTTTATACATTTTAATTAGAATTTCTATAGGAAAATTCCTAAAAATGAAATTATTGAGTTAAAGGATATATACATTAAACATTTAAAAAATAAATACTGTCATATCACCCTTCAAAATGTTTCATGCAGCTCATAGACAAGAACCAAAATCAGTAGGAAAAGAATTACCAAAATTTAAAGGATGCAGCTGGATATGTCTCTCGATGTGGCTCATTGATGACCATGCTTTTTAGCAAAGCATAGGTCTGAAATGGCCATGTAAGAAAAAATGCCTTTCTTCAATTTAACTGGAAAGCCTGCCCATATCTGTTCCAGAAGAGTCCCTCTGGCTTCTTCTCTATGTGTATTGTGCATAAATTCTTTTCTTTGTGCTTTTACTTCTGGCTCATGCTATTTGGCCCTTGAAGTATTGAAGAATAACAAAAATAGACTTTTGAGTAAATATCCCTTATGTTACACATCCATTCAAAGTTCTATGTTACTTCAACTGAGGCCAGAGTTTCATATGTGCACAATTAGACACTAATACAATTAGCATTCTGTTAATTTTAAATGACAGTTTTTCCAGTGGGGTCCTAGAATCCAAAAGTTAGAGAAATCACCAACAAAAGAAAATTGCTACAGCAGCCAGCTCAAGTGCAAGGAACCAGTGACTAGCTGGTGTTTTATGTGAGTCAGGGAAAGAGGATGGACAGTTCCTTCATCAGCACAAACCTCTTCATGTTAACTGACCCCAGGCTTTGAAAGACAAGGAGTCTTTCTTGCTGAAAATATTTTTTTACTTTCCTTGGGTATATGAACTTCATTCTTTTATTTGGAAAGTGGTCTTACTATTTTTCTTATTGTTGTTGTTGTCGTTGTTTGTTGGTTTTGTTTTTGGTTTTGTTTTATGGCAAGAAAGTTGGTATTTAGAACTAGCTAGGTGGTCTCAGGGTGGATGTTCTCAGTTTTATTGTTAACATCCAAAGCATTGTAATCAGGAACCAGTAAAGCATAAGCCTCTCAGCAGGCTTAGGGCGCTGACCTTGGCTGTGTTGGTGTTGGTGTCCCAGCTTCTTCACAGTCTGTTTGAGGGAGTGCTTTGGCTTTGGCTTTGGCCAACAGAACACAAGCTGCTCATTGTCCTCTTTGTTCTTCGTGGCTGATTCAGTGGTCAAAGGGACCCAGATGGCATAGTGGCTATAGAGAGTGCTCTTCAGAGAGTAGCTGGTTTGCCTTGGGAGCCCTAGTGTCCTGGACTAGCAGAAGGTGCGTGAGATGTGACCCTGTTTGTCTGTGGCTAGGGATGCCATTCAGCAAGGCCTTCTTGACCTTCAAACCCTTTGCTTTGGTTTCAGCTATGAGAGGGACAGGTGTAAAAGCCCGGAAGTGATTTCTTCACTCCTGATTTGCATGGATGCTGGAGTGTGTAGATTTTATAGAGTCATTTTTTTTTTTTTTCATGTTCTTCCTTTGTCCCAGGACTTCCTTTTCTACTGCCTCTGGGATTTTGGTTTTCTTCTTAGGCAGTGATTTTTAATCACTGGGGTTGTAGAACGCTTTGACGACATGTTATATTTCCTTTTTGCCCTTGAGCTCAACAGCTTGATCCTGGGACGTTGTAATAGACATCCTCTTTGCTTTGAAATGGAAAGATGCCTAATTCATGATGTTTGTTATCTATTTTTGCTTCATTTTACCTAAGAAACCAGAAGGGAAATTTTGAATTCTGATCAACTTTAGTGCAGTTATAGTTTACAGTGACACCTGTTTATTGAATATTATTAATTTTTTAAAAACTACTTTCACTTATTGAAGTCCTCAGAGCCATTCTGTAAGGTAGGTGCTATTATGACCCCCATTCCACTATGAAGAAATTAAGATTTCACGAAGTTTCATAATCTGCCTAAGGCTGTAAAGCATTGGAATGATACAGCTGGATTCATACATGACTTTTTTGGATCAGGCTGTGTTCTTAACCACTGTATTGCAGTGTTCTTTGACATTTCAAATTATTGGTAAGTAATACTTCCAGAAATATCTTTAATCAGAAAAGTTAAACACAGAGCTAGTTCGTTGTGGTAAAATAGGAAGAACACTGGAATAGGAGACAGGAGTGAGTCCTGGCTATATCCTCAATCAGCTGAACAAATCTGCGAGGAAATCATTTCACTAGCCCAGTCAGTGTTGTTTTTTTTTTTTTTTTTCATCTACGAAAGTGCCAGTCTTCTAGCATCCTTAACAAAACTCAATTTCCTCTTCTTTAATTTTTCCTATACAAAGATAGATTAAACCCCCCACTCCCATATCACTGGTGACAGTTAAAGTTGGTATCAGATGAGTCAGTTGGCATAGAGGTACTTGTCCTGAAAAAAAAAGGAAGAAAAGGCAATGATTAAAAGCTAGCCCCTGGCAGAAAGCAAGCTAAGCAGAATGACTCAAGTCCAAAGCCTAGAAAATCCTGGTGGAAGCAGGGTGGATCTATTTCTGTCTCCAGTTTTCTCTGTGTATATTCACCATTGACCATAGAAACATGGGTGAACATGTGACTCATCATTCATCATCATCTTAAACTTGTTAAAGCCATCATGGAGAAATAATGCTACCAAACTTTGTCCAGATACAAGTGAGACCAGCCACATAGAAGACTTGCTAACCTTCCCAAGTATGTATCTTTATCACATAGCTTTTTGCTATCCCATGTGTTACCTGCTAAATAATGTCCACCCCACCCCTGAATTCATATGTTGAGTTTCTAACCCCCAGTACCTCAGAATGTGACCTTGTTTGGTCATAAGGCCTTTAAAGAGATTATTGAGGTAAAATGAAGTGCTGTGAGTGGCCCCTAATCAAATATGACTAATGTCCTTATAAGAAGAAGAGATTAGGGCACAGTTGATACATTGACTGAAGACAATCATGGAAGAGACAGAGAGAAAGTAGGCATCTGCAAGCCAACGAGAGAAGGTTCAGAAGAAAATGAACTTGTCAGCCCATTAATAGAAACTTGGATTTCTATCCTCCAGACCAAGATAAAATAAGTTTCTGTTATTCAATCCATATAGTCCATGGCATTTTGTTATTGCAGTGCAAGTCAACTAATACATCATGTTTTAAATTTGGCATAGTTTTAAAGTTTCTCCCTTACCTTCCAGAAGTTCTTCACCTCCATTCCTTTTAAAAATTTCTTTCATCCTTTGCTTGAGTTAAATGTCTACACCCTAATAAGTCATACCTCTGTATCTGACTTCATCCACACACTGAAGTACAGAGATTTTGCAATTGTTAATGGTTTTTGAAGAGAACCTATCATCATTCTTATGAGTACTTTGAACATATCTTACATTTCTATACTTCCATAAAATCCTTGTCTTTTCATTGCTATCTTTTCTTATGTCAGTTCTCAAATAGGTGAAATTAGTTTGATTTCATAACTAACAAAATAAAGCACTGAAGGATAGGTAATTGATTTGTCATTCCCCAGCCCTGCCACTCTATGAATTGTACTCCCTGTCTTGGGTAAAATGGCAGCAATACCATCCATCCAGGCTCAAGTCCTCAAGCTAGGAACTTAGGAGGTTATTCTCAATTCCTTCTTTTTCCTCACCTCTGACATCTAACTCATTACCTGCTTTTGTTCATTTTTCCTTTAAAGCGTCAAACGGAAAAAGACTTAAACTATAACATTATATTTGAATTAGAAATATCAATATGAGCTCATGAATTCAAATATAAACGTGTGTGTGTGTGTAGAATGTATATACAGAGAGCTAGAGTATAGAGCTAGAATGTGTGTGTATGTATATATAGCTCTATCCACTGAAAGAATATAGAATTAATGTCATCCCTCTAGCAATGAGCACCCCTAGAACTCAGGTTTTGGTTTCTACACATTCTTACCTACTAAAAACAAACAGAATCTTGGAGATATAGCTGATTCCAGGTGTTGAGCAGGAAAAGCACAAGGTAAATTTAGGGCATGTCTTTGTGCCAGAAAGCAAGAGAGTGCTCAGTGACTTATGGGAGCATATTATAAGGACACAGGAGCTAATCTGAATAACTCCCACTAGTCAAATTCTGGACAATGTGAACATGTTTGTATTGATTGTAAAACACTGAATATATAAAAATCTGAATTCACAGTATACTAAAAAGAAGTGAAAGAAAGGGGAATAAAACTCTCACTTATCATTATTGGAGATGAATATTTAATAAATCCTTACTCTAGTATAGCAGTAAAAGGAAAAGAATTAGACATTTACTTTGCCTTTTTCTCCTTTTCTTTTTCTTTCTTTTTTCTGGTGGTGCTAGGGGGTCGAAACCACAGTCTTGTGCATGCTAGGCAGACCCTCTACCACTGAGCCACATCCACAGCCCCTACCTTCCTTTGTAAAGAATTGTATATTTCTTTGTAAAGAATTGAAGGAAAACTCATCTCTAGAGAATGTCAAAGGAGTGATAATATTCAAAAGTCACTGTTTTACAACTCTCAGTGAAATAATTGACTCAGGCAAAGATCATCAGTGGGAAAAGATTACCATAGAACAGGATGTTCTTCCAGTGACAAAGCATCACCACACAGTTTACTTCCCTATCATGGGGTGCAGAGGGGACATCAGGCAGTCACCACTTTGACCAAGTGATTGACCTTAGAATCAATAACATGGGATTAACTGACATTATGATCCTTCTGATGTAATCCAGATGAGAGTCACAGATCAATTTATGAAGTATTTTTGCTGACAGTGTTTAACCTGAATACAATGAAATCTTCAGATCTAAATTCAAATATAGGCATTACAAGGAATCAAAGAATCATCAAATTACAAAACAAAACAAAAGACCTGCAGAATAATCCTGAATGAAAGCTAATCTACAAGACAACTTTTTTTGCATTCCTCCAAAAGTCATGATCAATGGAGAGGAGACTGTCCTAGATTAAAAGAAACTAGAGACATAACAAGCAAATACAATATATAAACCACAATGGATTCTTAGCTTAATAAAAATTGCTGAAAAAAACATTTTGGAGTGCTTTAGTCTGCTTTTGTACTTCTATGACCAAAAGACCTGACAAGAACAATTTTAGAGTCCCAAAAGTTTATTTTGGGACTCACAGTTTCAGAGGTCTCAGTTCCTAGAAGGCCAGTTCCATTCCTTGGGGCTTGAGGTGAAACACAACATCATGGTGGAAGAGTGTGATGAAGGAATGTGACTCAGGAAGCAGAGAGAGCTCCCCTCATCAAGGACAAAATCTATACTCCAAAGGTATGTCCCCAAGGACCCACTTCTTCCAGCCACACCATACCAGCCTACAGTTACCACCCAGTTAATACATTCAACTGTACTGATCAGGGTAAGGCTCTCATAACCCAATCATTTCTCCTCTAAACCTTCTTGTACTGTCTCACATATGAGCTTTTGGGGGACACTAATGGAGACAATTGGGAAAAATCTGAATATGAGCTATGTATTAACTGATATGGATGTTACATGGTATTAAGGAACCCATACCAATTTTCTTAGATGTGATAATGGCACTGTGATAATGGTTATGTGTAAGAAATCGCTTATTTTTTGGAGATGCATTTTTAGGTATGAAGTCTAATGATTTCAACAACTTTATAACATATATGTATGCACATGTGTGTGTGCATGTGTTCATGAACATGAATAGAAATATGAAGCAAATACATATTGCTTATCTCCCTTATCCCTGAGGGATACATTTCAAGACTCTCCTGTGGAAGCCTGAAAATGTGGATAGTACTGATCTCTCTCTCTCTTTCTCCCTATCTTTCCCTCTCTCCCTCCCTATCTTCTATCTGTTTATCTATCTATGCTGTGTTTTGATCTGAGAGCAGGTCTTAGCAATGTCATTTTTTCTTTCCTAACTAGGTTGAGAATTTTCACCATTTCTCTTAATGGAAGTACTTTATGGCTTCCCTTTGGCATATCTAAATTGCCAGTATCACTACTTTTGCACTTTGGGGCCCTTATTAAGTACAATAAGGATAACTTAAACACAAGCACTTCAGTTCTGCAACAGTCGAACTGATAACCGAGATGGCTGTTGAAGTGATCAAAGGGTGGGTCACGTACACAGCATGGACATGCTGAACAAAAGCATGATTCACGTCCTGGGTAGACAGAGCAGAATGGTGCAAGATTTCATCAAGCTACTCAGAATAGCGTGTAATTTAAAACGTATGAATTGCTCATTTCTGTAATTTTCTATTTAATATTTTCGGACCAGCGTTGGCGGTGGATAACTGAAACCACAGAAAGTGAAACCCTGAATAAGGGAGACTCGGATGTGGCAAATAGTAGCAACTTTAAAATCTATGTGGAATCTAGGTAGAGATTGTGTAGGTATTTATTTTTTTATTATTTCAACTTTTCTAGATGTTTCAACATTTTCATTTTAAACAATTTAGAAAAATTTTATGCCTCTGCTTGTCTTCTTTTATGCCTCTGCCACTCATCTCTGTTCCTATGGCCACTCTCCTACCACAATTCTCTTCACCTCGTCTCTGAGATGTCGTAGTGGTCTCCTGAATAATTTCTGTCTTCAATCTAAATGCCTCCGAGCCATCTGCCAGAGGCAAGAGTAAGAGAATAAAAATCAGTTCTTACTCCTACCCTACCTGACGGTGGCCATGCCTTCTCATCATCCCGGTGGTAAAGCGTGAGTGAGTTTAGCAAGCCAGGCTTTTACCTTTGACTCTCATAGTAATCCTGCTCAAGCTATTCTCCTGTCATATCATGTACTCTGCCAGGATCACAAACTCAAATAGTTGAGAGTGTGGGTCTAGGGTGGACTGGGGAGATATTTCAGTATTGTTTTGAGGATTGTCTTTCCAGAATAGTCTTGGCCAAGATCAGGCTAAGGACCTAGAGAGCCTCAGTATCAGCAAGTGCTCTAAACTCGCTTGAACTTCACTGAATGGTAGAGAGTGTGCTGAACCAAATTACCTCCTTTCCTTGGGACATCAATTCCTATCAGGGCCCTACACACTTGACTCTCTCATCTTTGTTTCTGTTGTGTTTTTCTTTTCTAGAATGACTTCTTCCTTTCACTAGACGTTCCTGTCAAAATCCAGCCCAAAACTTACTTCTTTCAATAAGTGTCTGAGAAATACAATCTGCCTTGATTGTTCCTTTATATTGCATTATCCATTGATTAGTGTTCTTTTTTGTTGGATATGGCCTATATCCAACAACAGTGGATATAACACTGTAAGACTAACAGTGATATTAAGAATAAGATAATATAATAAGAATCACTTGAGGGCCTTTGTAAAAGTAATAGCTTCCCAGACTCCTCTAGGGATGCTGATATGGAGGATCTGGCATGAGGTAAGGGAATGAACACAGGTATTTGTGTTTTTAACAAATGTGGCAGTCAATTCTTACCATCAGGCAATCCCAGGAAATACTAGCACTATCCTTATAAGCTTAGACTTGGGTTCAGACTGATTAGATTTTAAAGCTGGGCTCTTGTGCTTACTAGCTGTGTGTAACCACATGCAAGCCTACAAGTCCAAGCCACAGTTTTCTCATTGAAAAAATGGGAATGATAATCACTGTCACAAAGTTGTTCTGGAGATTAAACAATTCACACAGAGCATCAGCACAGTACCTGGAGCATTCCAAGTGCTCAGTACATGTTGGAAAGGTTATGCTTATATTTGCTTGTAATTTTTCTGGCTGCATTCCTATGATTCAAGTTTAGAATGATGGTTTCCTCCGTTTTTCTGCAGCACCATGGTGATTCAGGACAGGGCAACTCACAAGATTATACCTTTGCCAAAGACTATTTTTGAGAGCTTGCTAACCTCTGACAATTTTTTATTGCCTCAGTGAAGTATTACCATTTGTTCACTTTAATTTTACCTGTCATCTCCATTCAATTATGGAAAGGTCTTTGAGGGCAGTGACCCTGCCATCTAGTCTTGTTATACAGTAGAGCTAGTATCCTATATAATGGGCTATCAGGGGCATGATCTAACAGAACACACACTTATTTCATATAATTATGGAAACATCATCTCTTACTTAGACTACAATAGTTCCTAATGACTCTTGAGGTCTTATATTTTTCCTCTCCTACAAGGCATTCTCTGCATAGCAGCCAAAGTAATCTTTTTTTTTTTTTTTTTTTTTTTTAAATATATTTTTAGTTGTAGGTGGACACAATGTCTTTATTTTATTGCTGTGTATGTGGTGCTGAGGATCGAACCCAGGGCCTCACGCATGCGAGGCAAGCGCTCTACCGCTGAGCTACAACCCCAGCCCCCAAAGTAATCTTTTAACAATGTAATCAAAGCATGTCATTCCCATTTCAAAATCTTTCAAAGTTTCTCACTGTATTTGGAATAAAATCCAAATTCCTTATCCTGGACTTGTAAGTGCTTTCTGATCTGGGCTGGTCTGACTCTATCTCCTGAGATTCACTTCCTGGGTCATTATATTCCAACCACACCACTTGCTACGGTTTGGATATGGTTTGCTATGATGTGTAGCTCCAAAGTTCGTGGAAACTCAGCCCCAGTGTGACAATATGAGAAGTGTGAAACCTTTAAGAGGTGGGGTCTAGTGAGAAATCCTTAGATCACTGGGGGCTTACCCTCAGAAGGGATTAAGGTAGTGCTCATGGGATCCCTGAGCTCTCATGAGTTGTTGTAAGAGCAAGCCCCACACCTGAATTGCTCTATGGCTTCCCAATTTCAAGAGCTATCTTTTCCTCTTGCTAGGTATAGTGACACATGCCTACAATCCCAGCAACTTGGAAGGCTGAGGTATGAGAATTACAAGTTCAAAGCCAGTCTCAGCAACTTAGCGAGGCTCCAAGCAATTTAGTGTGACCCTGTCTCAAAACAAAAAGGGCTGGGGATGTGGCTCAGTGGCTAAGCACCCCTGGATTCAATCCCTGGTATCAAAAAACCTTTGACTAATCTTTACATGTGCTCCTGCTGTTAGATCCTCACCAGAGGCAAAACCAATGGGGCTATTGATTTTAGGCTTTGATTACCCAGAACTATGAGATAAATGAACTTCTTTTCTCTATAAAGTCAACCTTTATAGAGAAAGGATGTTTTAATTATAGTAACAACAACAACAACAACAACAACAAATAGTCAGTATATCTCTGCTCCCCCTACTTGGACTGTCCTTTCCCTACATTTTTCACATGTCATTCAACCCAGATATCACTTTTTCAAAGACCTTCCTTCACCTCCCTAATATTTTCCTTTTATTAGTTTCTATCCCATTATCCAGTTTTATTTTCTTCTTATCACTTTCATCTGTTCAATACTGCACTTACTAGTGAAATTAACTTTTTTCTTTATTGGACACTCCATGAGAGCAGGCGTCTTGTCAGCCTTATATTCATAGGCTGGGCCAGAACATGTTACTTTTGTGGATTTGGTATATACTTGTCAAATTGATGAATGAACTTTACAGATAAAGAATATCTACAGGGTCCAATGGATTTCAGCTTTTGCAAAACAAGGGACTCTTAAACAAAATGTTTGGTTTTCAATTATTAATGTATTTGATTGGTTCTTTTTTCTTATTTCTTGACAAGTAATAGAATCCTATACATATAAAAAGCTTTTAGTAAATCTGTAGCAATAGAGGCCTTGCTATATGAGAGCCACCACCAGGGGGAAATCAGTACACTGATCAGTAGCTGTGGACAGTGAGAAAAATCTGCCCAGGGGACAAGGGCAGGCAGCAAGAGGCACTGGATGTTTTTGCAACATACCTCCCCCAGGCTCTTCAGAGAAAGTAGGGGAGGTAGGACCATCGTTTGAAGAATGAGGGAAGATCAGCACCAGAGGGCCTTTTAATGTAGGGAGATGCTTCTGCACCCGGAGGAGCCCTGGACCAGTGGCTGTCGTGCTGTAGGTAGGATGGCAGTGGCAGTGACAGGTGGAAGTAGCAACCGTGGTGGTGGTAGTGATGGGGGTGCCACAGAACATCTCAGGGAGGTGCTGAGCTGTGAAGCAGTCTCCCACCAAGCTCCAGCCCCAAGGGACCTGGGAAATGGGCAACAGTTTCAGGGACAAGCATGCAGCAGCCAGGAGAGCATTGGACCTCCCATTCTCTCCCAGGTGACAGGAAGGGTCTCAAGGAACTGGAACTCTAGCAGCTGAGCATGTCCTGTGTGATCTCCATCAGACGTATTGACTTTGTCCTCGTTTGTGTTCTCTCAGCTTTCAGTATCATTCTCAAGGATGAAGCAAGGTAACACATGAAAAGCACGTAGCATGCGATGTAGCCAGTGAATATTGTTTCTTCTCATTGCCAGGCAAGCACCAGTAGCACCACATCAAAATTAGAGTCGAACAGGTAAATACTATGCTAATCTGTTTGGAGGAAAACAATAAGTTAGACTTTTTCCATGTCTTCAGAAAGTTTGCAGTATGCTAGGGACATGATCATCCTAAAAGGTAGAAAAGTGAAAAGTGCTGCCCAAAGCCATGCCTAAAAAGTCAGGAATGTTTATATCAGTGATACAAATGCCAAGGGCAGGGCCATGTAAGTTTTATGGATGAGCCCTGGGTCTGGAACAATGGGTATAATTTAAGCATGGAAAGAATCGAGTGAAGTATACTCCAAATAAAAGGAATAGTGTGAACTAGTCATGAAGGAGAGACAACACATAACTTCTATAGAAAATAGTTCTGTTTGACTGAAGCATAAGGCAAGAGAAGAGGCTTCTTGAGGGGAAAATGCAGACAGAGCAGTTACACATGATCTAGAACATCAGATTTAAGGTGTTACTCAAAGAAATAACATTTGAAATTCTGAGCAGGAGATTGAAACTCTCAAAATGGACTTTAAAAAATTGAATTAAAGAATTTTTCATTTTGGGCTGGGGTTGTGGCTCAGCAGTAGAGTGCTCGCCTAGCACGAGTGAGGCACTGGGTTTGATCCTCTGCACCACATAAGAATAGTAAATAAGAAAAATAAAGTATTGTGTCAACCCACAACTAAAAAACATATTTTAAAAAAAGAGTTCTTCATTCAACAATCTGTTTGAGTGCCTACTGTGTGCTAGGCAATGTTCTGGGTTCTAGATACATAATTAACAAAACAGGCAAAAATCTCTGAGCTGCAGGTGCTCATGCACCACTGCGGTGGTTTGTAGGAAGTATTGTCTGGGATGAGATGGCGACTGGCCGGTTATCTAAGAGACTCATAATTTGTTCAGCCTAGAAATTGTACAGATCCAAAGTGGGGTAGGTTCAGAGAATTAGAGGAAAGGAACCAAGGCATGATATACTTCTAAAGATAGAATTGAGAGAGCTCAGCAACTAACTGTGGGTGGAACCAGAGATGACTATAAATTTGGTCCCAGAGTCTAATGCCATTACATGGGAGGGAAAAAACAACAAAGCTAGGAACAAAAGTGAATTTTGAAGAAAAAAATATGTGCTGACTTTCAACACACCAGGTGTGTTGGGTCAGTGACCACTTGGGTACACAGTTTCAGTAGATATCTGGAATTATGAACAGGGGTTTAGAAAATAGATCTGGCCTGGAGATATAGGTTTGTAAATGAATGACCAGAAAGGAGACTATTGACAACAGAGAAAAAAATATTGGACTTTTATGAAGAAAATATATCCAGTAGGAGCAAAAGGAGGAGGAGGTAGAGAAAGAATATAATGGAAAATTTAGGAGGAAAACTAAGAGGTTTTGAAGTTAAATAAGGGATAGTTTTAAATAGGAGATGTGATCTAAAATATCCAAGATAAAGGAATTCTGCTTCTGGTTGTGGTGGAATTATGGGTATAGCCCTCTTGCCATAAATAGCTATAAAACTAGACAAAGTATATGAAGCAATTGTTTTCAGTCACTGGAAATCAGGCAGTGCTGGACTTCGACCCCTGAGAAAAGGAAAACACATGAGAGGAGCCCCTGGGTCACCCTTTCTTTCTTCCTAGAAGCACAGGAAAGTGGAGCCCAAGTTGGTAACAGTTGCCTTGCTGAGCTGAGGAGGTACAGATCAGAACTCAGGGCTGTTGAGTGGTTGGAATTTGCAGGCCAGTGTAATGAAGAGGAAAGAGTTGCACAGAGAAAGAGGTCCAGAAGTCTGTACAGGCCACTGTTAAAGTCTTTGGCTGAATATCAAACTTCTTCTTTGGGTGGGACTCCACAAAACCTAGAGGAAAACAAGTACAGGGAGCTGCAAGCTGAGAGGAGATTCCAAAGGTGCACAGAAATGATGTGGGCATTCTGAGATCACAGTGATTCCCTGGGGGTTGCAGTAAAGACTCAAGAAAGGCCACACATTAGAAGCAGAGCTACTCTAACCCTAGGATAATAGCTTATTCAAATAAAACTTTAGAGCTTTAAAAAAGCCTTGTAAAGACCAAGTTGTCCCACCAGAAAATTAACAAAACTCAGCACTTCCTCCTCCTCCTCCTCCTCCTCCTCGTCGTCGTCTTCTTCTTCTTCTTCTTCTTCTTCTTCTTCTTCTTCTTCTTCTTCTTCTTCTTCTTCTTCTTCTTTATTCTTCTTCTTCTTCTTCTTCTTCTTATTCTTCTCTCTCTTTCTGATTCTGTGGACTGAACCTAGGGCATGCTAGGGAAGTGCTCTACTACTAAGCTACATCCCCAGCCCTTCAACACTCTTTAAATCCAAACCCAGTAACAAAGCATTTAATGTTCAGCATATAATTAAAAAATTATTATATATGTGAAGAAACACAACTACAACAGATTTTTAAAATTCAACCAACACATAGCCAAACATGACAGAGATGTTGGAATTAGCAAGCAAGGGCCTTATAACAATAGGAATGGGAAGCGGGTCTCAGGATGGGAGGAAAGGGGGGGAGTGGGGAGAGGGTAGAAGAAGGGTGCTTGGATACAATCAATGCATAACACCTGTGTACGAAAATATCACAGTGAATCCATCAGTTCATTGTTATATCATCATATAACAATGTTTTAAGGTAAAATATGGACACTAGAAAATAGAGGGAAATTTTTACTAAAAAATGGAAATATGAATAAAACCAATTGGAAACTCTAGAACTAAAATATTCTGTACATGAAGTAAAGAAAAATAATCATTAGGTGGGCTTAACAACAAATTGGTTGCTACAGAAGAAAAAAATTATTGAACTTGAAGAAGGACAATATAGACTAACTGAGCTGAATCGTAGAAAAAAGGCTGGTGAAAAATGAACAGAGCTCACTTGATTGGTGGAATAGAATGAGGTGGGGCAATATCTGTGAACTGGAGTTCCAGTGAGAGGAAAGAGTGGGGCAGAAAAATATTTGAATAATAGCCAAAAAAATTGCAAATTTGATGAAAAATGTTAACCCATAAATCTAAGAATATCAGTGAACCCCAAACAGGATAAAAACAAAGCAACAATAACAACAATAGAAACCACTGCTGGGCTTGTCATCCATTTCTGAAAACCAGGGATCAAAAAGAAAAGTCTTAGCTGGGTGTGGTGGTGCATGCCAGTAATCCCAGCAGTTTGGGAGGTTGAGAAAAGAGGATTGTGAGTTCAAAGCCAGCCTTAGCCCCTTAGCACGGCCCTAAGCAACTCAGTGAGATTCTGTCTCTAAATAAAATTTATTTTTTTGAAAAGGGTTGGGAATGTGGCTCAGTACCCCTCTGTCCAATCCCCAGTACCAAAGAAGAAAAAGAATGGGAAAAAAAGTTTATTTTTTTGGTTTGCTTTTTTTTAAGTCATAAAAAAATAACCTACTCTGCACAAGGCTCTAGGGAACAGTAACGATGACTTCTCAACAAGCCATAAGACAATAGATGACATCTTCCTGGGATGGAGGAAGTAAAACCTGTTAACCTGGAAAGAGAAACTGAGTGAAACAGTTTTTTGTTTTGCTTTGTTTTGTTTTTTTAATGAAGGAGGAAAATAAAGCAAGAAGGAAGGAAAGGAGGGAGAGTGGAGGAAGGAAAAGAAAGTGATAAGAAGAGAGAAACTTTGTCAAATAAAAGTCAAGAGAATTTGTCAGTGGTACACATGTATCATAAGACAAGTTGAAATAGGTTCTTCAGGCTGAAGGAAGTGATACCAGACAGAAACTACATCAACATGAAAAATGAATACGGCTGGAAGTGGTAAATGTGGGTAAACAGAAATTACTTTTTCCATAGTCATTTAGTGAGTAAGAATTAGATGCATAGCTGAGTTCTTGGTAGACCTTGCAGTACGCTGAGAGTCAGGAAATCTGGGGTCTAATCCAATCATAATTTTTATCATAGCTAACATGGGCTAACATAGCTAACAGGATTCTAACACTGGATGTCCCTCTCTCAGTGGTAAGTATTGAAGAAATAGTTTCTTTTATCATTGCCAAATACCTTAAAGGAGCTATCTGCTCATTGCTTCTCAAATTTTAATATGCAAATGAAATCACCTGGAAATCTTGTTAAATGCAAATCATAATAATAAAGCTTGTGGTTTTGGTAAAAAAAAATAGACAAATAGATCAACAGAATAGAATGAAAACATATCACTTTTCAACATTCATTTCTAACTTGGTACTTTTAGCCTTTGCACTTTACTTTATACTTAAAGCATTGTATAAACTGTATAGAGTTGGTTCTTGTATTTTAACTCAGCTTATAATCTTTGCTTTTTTTTGGTACTGGGGATGAATTCAGGGGCAGTTGACCACTGAGCCACATCCCCAGCCCTATTTTGTGTTTTATTTAGAGACAGGGTCTCACTGAGTTGTTTAGCGCCTCACCCTTGCTGAGGCTGGCTTTAAACTCGCGATTCTCCTGTCTCAGCCTCCCAAAGTGCTGGGATTACAGGCGTGCACTACCTAATTTCTACTTTTTAATTGAAATATTTAGTCCAATTATATTTCATATAATTTTGAAATTGGGTTTATATCTACCACTTTGCTATTTGTTTTCTCTTCTCTGTTTTGTCCCGTCTGTTTTTTGGGGTTTTTTTTTTCCCTTTTTTCTTCTTTCTTTCCTTCTTTTGACTCATTGAGAATTTATATATATGACATTTTATCTCCTCTATTGGCATAAAACTATACTTCCATTTTGTTTTTTAATGGGGACATAGAAATTGAAAGATACATCTTTACACAGCAGAATCTACTATGACTTTACAGAATATCACAAAATGTGCAGTATAAAAAACTTTCAGAAATATACTTCTTATTCCCAAACTTGTCTAGTACTTGTCCAAAAGCATATACTACTGTTATACTTCTATATATATTAAAAGTACCATGGTAAATTTTATTTTATTTTACTTTTTGCTTTAAATAGTCAACTGATATTTTTTTAAAATTAAAGAAAATTGATAGAGGACCAATTCTAGAAAATTCCTACAGTAATTAGTAAACTGTCTAATTACTGTATTTCCCAAGTATAATATGTAAAGACCTTAATGTTGCTTACCGGCAGTGAGGAAATCTTCAGTGAAGTTACTGCTCTTGTCCTGATGGCTACTCCTTAGAGTATCTTTAAAATTCACACTGGAGAAAGAGGAGCACATGATGCTGGAGAGGGAAAATACTGGCCAGGATCTGGGAAAAATGAGACCACTCTAAGTTTGTTTTTTTAAAAATTTCATTAAGCTTCCCTTTTTTGTGAAGTATAACTTGAATAGTTATATTTCTTTTTACGGAGCAAATTGTAAGACACTTGGAAGTTAGTTCATCCAAGGAAAGGCTGATAATTACATTTGAATTGTCAGTAATTCTCATTGTAGTTACAGAAAGCAAAAATGCAAGTAATAAAGAATGAATCTTAGGGGCTGGAAATGTAGCTCAGCAGTAGAGCGCTTGCCTCGCATGTGTGAGGCCCTGGGTTCGATCCTCAGCACCACATACAAAGCAGTAAAATAAAGACATTGTGTCCATCTACAACTAAACAAAAAAAAAATTAAAAAAAAAAAGAATGAATCTTAAAATCTCTGGGGGCAGAAAGAAATTTGTTTTCTCTCAAGGTCAATGATAATTTAATAATATATTACATGAGGAATTATATTTTTGTAATTACATTCCATTTTGAGATCTTATTTTTCATGTAGAAAACAGAGATTGTCTGAAACCTGAAAATGTCATATTTGAGTTGAAATTACATTTTACTTACCATAAATATGATAATCTGTTTGCAATGACCATGTATCTCAATTAAAATACATGTCTAAATTATAGTATAAATTTGTATTTAGTTTAGATATTATTGAATTTTATAAGAATAGAAAGCTTATCTCAGAAATTTTTATAATGAGAACGGAAAACTTGCTGTAGCTCTGTGCTATATGCCAACAGAGATAACAATTCACAGCCATTCTTTGCATTCTTAGTGCTGTCCATGACTGTTTCTTTATCTCCTGGGCTGTGTGATACCTTTCATTCAAATATGGCCTCATGTTTGTGACTGCTTGTCAAGTTATTGGGTCTGGATGGCCTTCCAGCTATTCACGGGCCTGAACTTGTGAGAAACCCACACAATTGTCAGAGTCACAGTTCTCTTCTTTTAGGTTAAATCATCCTAGTGGTATCCAAAACACTTCTGGTATAAGAACTATTTTTTCTGTTTTGAATTAATGAAGCAGAAGAAACTCAAACTGTGAGCAATATCTGTAAATAGACTTTGCTCTTTTTTATAGAGTATCTTCAATGTTAGCAACTGCAAGAAGATACATATTAGTTTTATAATATTAGTGTTTGTGCAGAATGAAAACAAGGTGGGTTTATATTTCTTACTGGTTAGTCTTGGTTAATGATATTCATGAGAGGGTTTATAGTATTAGGTTAAACCACATGAAATTTGCTATTTGTGCAGACAATTTGGTATGGTTCAACAAAGCAGCTTCAGTTCTAGGAGACAAGACATATTTTAATTAGTTCCCTCTATATCATTGTGAGTGCATTACAAATATTTTTAATTAATACATATAATTTAAATTAATACATATAATTGGAACTTGCAAGGCAAGATTCATTTTGTTCTTATTCTTGCTGTTTCTGCTCAATGTCACTGTTCCCATGCTCTCAAGGAAAACAGAGACTATACACAGAACATCCCTCCATGTCAGCCATTCTATAACCCCTTGAGAGCCAAGCAAGTAAAAACACAAATATTACTTATTTAATTGTGAGCTAAAGACATGTTTAAAACCTTCTAACAATACTCTGAGTTGGCAGTTGTTCCTTTATGAATTTTTATGAATTCTCTTTTTCTGTAGAGGAAACAATCCATCACAGGAATATATTAGCAGTATAGAAATGCCTTTCCCCACCCCCTTCCTCCACATTTCTCTGTTTCAGTTTTCTCTGTACAGAAAGAGAATTCTGGTAGCTTCAGCTGAGACTTTTCAGTAGGAAATACTTCAAAATAGAAACCAAGAGCTATTTTCAAGACAGACCTTCTAAAATTATCTTCAGGTACGTTACCTTTGAGATGTCATCCCTTATAGCTAAAAGTAAACACATTTGATTTAATCATGTTAATCAAAATGTACTTGCATTGAAGTGTTCTTATATATCAGTACTCCTGGATGGATTTAAATTATATTGACAGAAAACATTCATTTCCTCACATTTTCAAATACCAACCAAGTTTCAGAATCTAGTCTTCAGCATGGTTGTTTTTGAAAAAAAATGTAATTCAGCCAAGGCTGATCTTGTTTTTCCTTTATTCTTTAAGCCAGAAGCAATTACTTTTCATTTCAGGATTAAGCCCTGTAACATTGCCATTCGTCGCTGGGGCTCCTGGTTTCAGCATGTCTCCTTGGTTCCCAGCCAGCCTGGGTGTGCAGGTAGCAGCTGAGGCTGGGAGTGCCTCTCCAGCCTGCATTCCTTGGCCATGAATTTTGCAGCCCTGTTTATCTGATGAAGACCTCCCAGTAGTGAATTGCTAATGACATTGTCACACAGACCTTAATGAATGATATGGAAAGATACTGAATAATTTTCCTCTGGAATGCCAACCAATCTTGAATTTCCCAGCCCATTCATTCTGGCTGATTGCCACAAAGACCTGGTCCTAAGATCTCACGAGACCCTTCCGACAGAAACCAAAATCTAACAGGATGCTTTCAAGTTCTCTCTGTGAGTCTGCCAGTCAAGTCTGCTCAGGGGATTTTCAAAAATTATATTTGCCCATACATTTGAGTCTCACTTCTCTGCACTAATTATTCACTTCAATTTTTACAGCCATCCCTTGAAATTCTCTAAGGGTTAGTTCCAGCATCTCCCCACCCTTTGGATACCAAAATTTGAGGATCTTTAAGTCCCTTATATAAAGTGGCATAAGATTTGCCCATAAACCAGAGACATCCTCCCATACATCATCATCTTAAGTTTATTTATAATATCTAATACAATGTAAGTGCTATGTAAATAGCTGTTATACTTCATTGTTTAGGGAATAATGGCTAAAAAGTCTGTACATGTTCAGGACAAATACAATATTTTTTCCCAATATTTCTGATCTGCAGTTGGTGGAAACCAAGCATGCATAACCTGAAGATTTGGAAGCGGACTGTACTTTTAATCTATAAATGCCTTCACCAGCTTGAGCACACAAAGACCTCTTTTCCTTTTCTTGAAACCCACAGCTTTACTTGTGATAGCTGAGGTGGCTTTATAGCATGGCTTGATCATTATTTCATATGTTTCAATTTGCTTTCCCAAACCAGATTGTAAATTCCTTGAGAGAGAAAACTCTGAGAGTTAGAAACACATATAGACAGACATATGGGGTTAGGGGGATAAGTAGAAATACCTCTGTTGCTCTAAGCAGTCCAGAAAATTTGCCTTAACACGCTCAGAATACTCAGGCTCTTCTGCTATGTGTGGCTCCTTTCCCCTGCCTGCCCTCTGCTGGAGCTTCCAGTGAGCAGTAAGGTGGCCAAAGTAGGACATCAACATCATAAGGGAATGGAAAACAGGGGACTTCTTTCACTGGAAAACAAACTGAATACCCAATTTGTGAGTCCACAGCCTAAATCTTTGGGACTTCTCATTATGTGCCTTTAGATAACTAGCAACCTCACAGTACTCCTAATTGTTCAGCTGTGCACAGGCATGTGATTCTACCTACCCACATGAGATGAACCAAATGTCCTTGCTTGTCCTCTTCCTCCTCCATGCTTCTTTCTTCTCTAGAACCATCCAACAGATGGCAGACAGCCAAGCCTGGCTGTGCTCCCTCCCAAACACACATGCCCTCCTGTTCACCAGCCTCTCATACATAGCCTTCCTTCACCTCCTCCATCTATAAAAGGCATTTACAAAGGTCTGGCAAAGTTGACCAATCTGGTAATATAACACAGGAGATAGGTCTGAAACTCTAGACTGGTTTCCTGTTTCAAAGGGCAGCAGGATGTGTCAGCTGTTTTGCCCTTGGAGAGAAGCAAGAGTGTGATCACTCTATGACCTCTCCCTCCTTGCAGCCTCGCGGGGACAGTGGGCAGTCTCCCTCCTACCCACTCTTGATCAGGTGGCTAGATGTTGTGAAAAAGAGAAGGAAAAACATGTGTTTTTCACTTTTTTTAATTATTAAAAGGGGGGACTCTCTGGAGAAACAGAATCCATTAGCTGAATCCATTTCAGTATCCATGGTTAATTAATTTAGGCAGCTTTAATGCAATTTTATTATGTAGCCTTTAAGAGCTGTTCTGGTAAATGCCCATCACATAAATACTGACTCTATATTGTATGATATCCTTTTGGAAGGGTAAATCTGAATTATGAGCTAGAGATTAATCTATGTGTGACTCCAAATGATGCAAAGATGCTTCCTCATATTGTGAACATTGTTGAATACATTCAAAAGTGCGAAAAACTGCTCAGATGTGACCCTCTGCATTTTAAGTCTGTGGATGTCAAACTTGTTGTCTCCCAAACCTAATTCTGATAATTCGTTTCACCAAACAATGAGTTAAATCATTGGCTTCTGAGTTTCATTCTGTAAATTAAATGTGTAGTGTTTGAATTACTAGATGAAATAGCACAGTTAGCCAATAAACCTTTCTTTTAAAATGACAAAATTTTAATTGATTATATGTATTAACATTTATTCATATCTAAGCCTTCATCGATCAATTGTCCATTTTAAAAAAATGTTTCTGGAAACAACAGTGAAGAAATGCCAAGTTCCAAAAGCAATGTCATGAAGGGCAACAGGTCTAGTATTACGGGCACACGTTTAACTAAATTACAGTCGATAACCATGTGGCTCCAAGTATTAATTCACATTCTTAAAGCACCTACCTTATGAACTTACTCTCTTGGAATGTCAGAATTCAAAAAAGAAAATATTTGGATTTCACCATTTAAAAGGTGTTCTATATTTGTTCAATATTACAGCAACCTCTGATATTATTTTAAAATATTTGTTTTGCCACTCTAACAGCCTTTTTCTACATTGCTTTTGAGTTTTAATTTTGTTGACAGTACTACATTTCAATAGTTGGCTTCAGATT
This sequence comes from Geosciurus inauris, assembly GCA_004024805.1. Lineage (NCBI taxonomy): Eukaryota > Metazoa > Chordata > Mammalia > Rodentia > Sciuridae > Geosciurus > Geosciurus inauris. Next base: position 102,977 of record PVHX01003631.1, on the reverse strand, counting down.
AAATGACTATTAGTCTTTGTGATGATTTTATTAATTAGTTTTCTTGAAAATATTTTAAGCTGAAAGTGACTTCAAAATAGAACCTCTAAGAATCATTATTACTGGGTGAATATTAACTTTAAGTCATTTATTAATTTCACTCACTCAATAAAAATATATTTAACCCATATCAGGACTGACTCATCCATAATTTGAGACAGGGCTATGTTTGAGTGTTCCCTCCAAACTGCAAGTTGAAACTCAATCGTCATTGTAATAGTCTTAAGAACTGGGACTTTTAGGAGGTGATTGGGTCATAAAGGCTCTGCCCTTAAAACAGACTAATGCTGTTATCTTCTAATCTTTATAAATCATCCAGCTTGTGTTAGTCTGTTATAGCAGCAGAAAAAGGACTAAGATGATGAGGAAGGTAGGCATAGCCTCAGGGGCCCACAGTACTTTATGGAGCTTATGAAAGTGTTTTAAGTTCTTTTAAAAGCATAAGAAAAAATAAAATTTTAGGCCAAAGAAAATGTTTAGAAACAGTCATCTCTTCTTGTCCTTGGGGGACTGGTTCTAGGACTCCCCTGGATCTCAAAATCCACAGATGCTCAAGTCTCTTATATGAAATGACACAGGATTTGTGTATAACCTATGTACATCCTCCTGGGTACTTTAAATCATCTTTAGATTACTTATAACACCTAATACAATACTGTATAAATATTTCTTATGCTGTGTTGTACATGGAATAATAACAAGAAAAACATTTACACATGTTCAGTATAGATGTATTTTTTTAAGAAGGTATTTTTGATCCACAGTTGGTGGAATCCATGGATGCAGAACCCATGGATACAAAAGAATGGCTGTATAACATTAACATATTTATCTTTATATGAATATGGTCATAAAAATTATTTTTAAATAGTTTTTAAAGGAGGAAAGGGTCCTTGAAGGGAAAGTTCCAAGATAAGAAGATGATTAAGACACAGTTCACATTCCCAAAGTACTCAGTCTAAGAGTCTAATGAATAAAATGGACATTATGTATATATATATGTATATGTACATATAGATACACACATAATGTAGATATAGGTGTATTTCATAAGGTTGTTTTTAAAAAATTGAACCAGTAATTATAGGCTGGAGGACATAAAGGTTTTATTATAAAATGTCACTTAACACACAAAACTAATCTTGTCCTTTCAGTTAAACTTATACAAAGGTAGAGTTTACATATATTATAATGCTATATAGTGTAACTGCGCATGATTGTTTGTCTCAAAAACCACTGATATTGCCGTCCAGATCTGTAAGTCAAAATGTTCATATTTTATAATTACCATTTACCAATAAGTTCATAAAGGAAATTTGGGGTCCTGGTAGTAATGATCCAATGAGGAAGATAGGATATGAGATATGGTTTTCCCTAGTGAAGCAAATCTATCTTACTTAAGTCATTTGAGTTTTATTGAGGCTTCAGAAATGGAACAGAATCTTGGCTGCACTTTCCCTCTTCATAAAATGTCTCATTTAGATGAGATTCAGCATTTATTTTTTTCAATTACTGTTTCTAATGCCATGATTAGGGTAGTCAGAATGTTCTCCTTAACTTAAATCTTGTTAATATTTGAGCCCATTTTCACATTTTTTGTTGTCAATTACAGAATGATTTTGGAACATTTTCTATATTTAGAGCAATTCTACCTGCATTATCTTGTTACACACACAAAAGCTTTTGAATAAGTAGGACACCATAGAACACTGGAAAGAGTGCAGACTCAGACATACCTGGCTATGAATCTAAATTCTGCCAATCAAGCTATATGACTTTGATTACTTCATTTAACCTCATTTACATCTCAGTTTACTCATCTATAAAATGGAGATCATTCTACATGCCTCACCAAGTTGCTGTAAGAATTAAAATAATATATGTTGAATATTAGACCAGTACCTGGAACATAGTAGATGTTAAATAAGTAGCTGCTATTGTTTCTGTCTGTGTTTTATAAACTAGGAAACTGAAACACAGACATTGAATACTTAGGCCAGCTTCAGAACTTCAGGGTGTAGGGGTGTGGGTGGCACTGTGTTATTACAGGCAAATTTTAGCCTTAGTTTTAACCAAATCTTATCAACAATTAGAATGTGAGACACAAAGCAAGTGAAGAAGCAAATTTACAGAAGAAGCAGTGACCTTGATTTAACCAGGTAATCAATATACAGGTATATTATTGAGCACCTTGTATGTATAAGGCACTCCATGTACAGTAGGGCCAGTGTGGGTTGCACGGGTCAGAATCTCAAATTACATACACAAAAGGCAGAATTTGCTGGCTGATATCATCCAAACACAGGATGTGGGAAGGTGATCCTGCAGATGTCTAGATTCAGTGGCAAGAACACTTTTAGGAATCACTTTTTTAGAATCACTGTGTGTTTTGTTCAATGAAGTGTGCATGTCACCCTTATCATGAGGATAGATGGAACTATAATAAACAGGCAAAAACAGTAACATTTAATTTCTATAAGATATAATAGAGAAATTAATATTGTAATTAATTTAAAAAGTAGAATTGATTCAAAGAGCCCAGACCTTAGATTCTTAGAATATCCAGCAGAGATACCTTGAGGCCTGAGTGAACGTGTTTGTGCATTGCTCGGCCAGGAAGCAAAGCCTATCATACTCTGTTTCCCAATTGTGTTATCTTATAGACTGCAGACTTAAATTTCTTTCTTAACTTGCCTACTTTTTAAAGAAGAAAGTTGTGTGGCTTGGGTAGTATCTTAGAGAAAGCAGAATTGTCAAAGAGGCTAGACCACAGATCTGACATCTCTGTGGTTTGAATAGTTGCAGGATGTCTTGTCCTGTTGGGAAGAATTATTCTAACAGATTGCTTAATGCTTTGTCTTCCTGAAGTGTTGGGTGGGAGCAGGAACTCAGAGCAGACTTATAAATTGGATTGTACAGTGCATGAGCTTTTCTTAATGTCTTTGCTGGGGTTATTTAAGACATTGAACTGTTTGCTCTTGTCTCCAGTAAGTCAACAGCCACTCACCATTACCTTAGGGGGAGGATTATTTTATTGGGTTAGAGATCTAGAAAGCTGGTGAGTGGGTGGCAAGTCAGTGTCTTGACTTTTTATGCCAACATCATCATTCCTTACTTGCTTCACATTTCTCCTGTGAGTCTGGCCCTTCACTTCAAGGTCACCTTGGTTTGTTTCAGGTCTTTAGCCATGAATCTTTATAAACTGTTTTTTACCTCAGAATGTTGCTTCCATTCATGAACTCACTTTTTCTGCCTCAAAATTAGATGGGTTCCTACTCTTTTCCTATGTAAATTCTTCTCTCTTGCCTCTTTAGGAAACTTACTCCACCCATTACTTCATCTTCTGTTTGCATCTTCAATTATCACTCTCCACTGCCTCTCTCTCCACTTATCCACCTACAGGAATACTCCCTTGAGATATCATAGAATGAGGCCACGTATGGAAAGTGTTCTGTTGTTCTGAAGTGGAATATAAGTATGGAATGATACCATTATTATCCTGTCTTTTTTCTTCACTCCAAAATCATCCAAAATTGTCAGTATGAAGTATTTCTTAATTTTACTTTATCACTGTTTGACTCATTACTCAGTGTCTTGAAATCTGACTTCTGTTTCCTAAAGTACTATGTTGAAGCTCCTTTTTGTAATCTTTCTGTCAGCAGTGGACACACCTAAGTACATCCTCCTTTCTTGGTTTCCATTCTCTCTCTTCTTTGGTTTACCTCCTCTCCCTCTGACGGCTCTTTTCTCTCCTTCAACCATCACACTTTTCCTCTACCTCTGAATGTGATGGTTTCCATTATTTTGTCCTTGTTCTTTCTCATTCTTATAAATCCTTGAAGCCATATCTCTTTCCCCGCCTCAATCTCTATTAAATGTCGGCTTATAGTTTTAACCTAGAAGTCCATCACTCAAACACAATGTACTGGATATTAAAATAAACTCCTATCCCACTCCAAATGTTATGGTCAGAGTGTCCAGTTGGTGTCCAAGTCCTTGGTGTCCCAAAGAAAGAATTGAGCAAGAAAAACACAAGTAACAGGCAAAGTACAGATTTACTGAAGATGAAGATAGCTTTCCATTAGATAGAGCAGAATTGGGGGGAGGGTGCTCAAGCCCCTATCTCTGGAAATTAGTGTCTTATATGCTGAGCTGGAAGGTGCTCTCTTCCCTATGCGAACCTGATTAAAGACCTTCCCCATTTGCCCCCATTTGTAACCTTATGATACCTGGTTATAATATTGTCCAATTTTGCCCCATTGGTTACTTTAGAAAACATGAGTAGAATATTGCCCAATTTACCCTCACTGGCCATTTTAAAATAGCAAACCTGTGGTGGGAGTTGTCATGGTAATAGGATTTATTGTAAGCAGGGATAGGACTCGTCTCCTTGTCTTGTCTTCCAGCAGCTTCTTTTTAATACCTTGTCTCCGCCATCTTGGTGTCCCTGAACTCCTACCTAACACAAATATCTTGCACCCTCTCTCAGCCAAGTGTTACTTTTCTACCTAGTCATCTAAGCTTTGAAATCTGAAACCAGCATTGGCTCCTCCCTCTCTCTTAATCCAGGGATCCAATTCTTTTTTTTTCTTTTCTTTTTTTTTGTGGTGCTCGGGATTGAACCCAGGGCCTTGTGCCTGCCAGGCAAGCACTCTACCAACTGAGCTATATCTCCCAGGAATCTAATTCTAACCATATTTTATTTTAAGTACAGCTGTTCTGTTCTTCCCTTCACTGTCTCCCCGCTCTGCCTTCAGAGAGCAATAGTTCAGGCCTCTGCATTTTGCTCTTAGGTTGTCCAGGAGAATTTTGTGACCACACTTTTTCTCTTTTTCAGGCTTGGTTCTTTCCCTGGACTGAATAACCATCTGAACTTAACTTATAGAGAGTAGTAAATCTTTTTTCTATCTAATACCTTTCTCAGAACCAAAAGATACACTAAATATGTTTAGAAAAGTCTGTATTAACAAGCCTGGCAAATAGCAGCCAGGTATAAGTTGACTATTACTTATAAGCAATAACATGACAAAAACACATTTCATAGCTATATGTCTTTGTTAATACGATTTTCATCTTCACAATCAGATCTTCTTAGCAGAACTTTTCAATCATATTTGATTCAGAAAGCTGAAATTTCAAGAATATAAAGATGTGCTAATGAATATGCACTGAACATATTGCTTGAATTTTGATACTTTTTTCATCAATCATCAGAATGTAATTCTAGTGTATGTCTAATCTTATCAGAAACATCAGTTTTCAATCTCTAGGATTTGAGTCTTCTCATTTTATTTCTGCAGATCCTAATAACAGAGAATGATTAAGGATAGTTTCAGTTTTTCCCAGTTTTGACATTAAGGATGTTTGATGTTACAATAGTATACTGTGCAGCGGTAAAAAATAAAAGGTAGGGTAGTTTGCTTTGTGTTTATACAGAAAGATCTCTATTAGGGATTGAATGTTTATGTCTTCAAAATTCATACATTAAAGTCTTAATCCCAATGTGATTATATTTGGCGATGGACTTTGGGAGCTACTGAGGGTTAGGCAGGGCTGTGCGGCAGAGTTCTCATGATGGAATTAGTGCCTTTATAAGAAGAGACACCAGAGAAGTTGGTGGCTCTCCATCATGTGAGGGTGATAGCAGGAAGGAAACCATTCTTATGCTGTGAAGAGAAGCTTCATCAGAACCTGACTATGCAGGCTCTTTCAGTCTCCAGAACTGTGACAAAGTAAATTTCTATTGTTTAAGCCATCCAATCTATAGTATTTTGTTATGGCAGACTGAACTGTCTAGTATAATCTCTAAGATTTATTTTTAAGTGGGGAGAAAGGGTGTTAAAATAATATCATAATTGGGGTAAAGAAGAGGAGAGTCAGGTGCAGTGATACACTCTGGTAATCCCAGGCTGGGGAGGCTGAGATAGAAGGATCACAAGTTCAGCAATTTAGGGAGGCCCTAAACAACTTAGTGAGACCTTGTCTCAAAATAAAAAACAAAAGGGTTGAGGATGTGGCTCAATGGTAAAGCACCCCTAGGTTAAATCTCCAGTACAAAATTGAGAGAGAGAATGAGAGAGAGAGAGGGAGAGAGAGGAGAGAGAAAATAATCTCTGCTTGAGCTGTCTTACAGAAATATTTTTGAATCTTGGGAAGTACAAATGAGAAACTAGTAATGTCAATAGCCTGTTGTGCAAGGATAAGAACTTGGAAGATAGATGACAGAGGGGGAAAGGAGCCATTGCTATTTATTTATTTATTTTATTGAGGTGTAAACTATGTAATTGTGCCACCAGTTCAATAAACTAATCAAATAAAATTTACTTGCAATAATAACAAAAATATTTGTTCCAGAAAAGCAAGATTATATTGAAAGAAGAAAAATACTGATTGTATTGAAAGAAGATTGTTGATTACCAGAATAATTATAGCAGTTTACTTTTTTGTGTGGGGGAGTGCCAGGCATTGACCTTAGGGGCATTCTACCACTGAGCCACATCCCCAGCTCTATTTTGTATTTTATTTAGAGACAGGGTCTCACTGAGTTGCTTAATGCCTTGCTTTTGCTGAGGCTGGCTTTGAACTCGCAATCCTCCTGCCTCAGCCTCCCAAGCCACTGGGATTACAGGTGTGCACCACCACATCTGGCCTCTGATCACTTCATTTTTGTTTAACATCTGTTAATGATTTTATCTTCATTAGCTTCAAGATAAAATCTAAACTCTAGAATATTATATTCAAAATCCCTAGTCATTTCTTCCTCTCTCTCTATCCTCATCTACTCATTTTGGTAATCTGTTTCATCCTGACCCCAACATGCCTTTCTTTCTCAGGCCTTTTAAAATGCCATTTCCATTCTCTGGACCACCTTTCTGTTTGTTGCTTTTGCTAATGCTCCTCTAAATTGAGGTAAGTGGGTTTTCCCCCTTGTATCACCTTGTAGTTTTTGAATGCCACTGAGATTCTCTACGTGCTCTCCTGTCCATCAGACTTAAGAAATACAGGAGCCATTGCATGTTCATTTTGTACCTCTGATTCTGGCATCAGTAGGCACTTGATGATTGAATGAATAATAAATATATACTCTGGCTGAAGTTGTAAAGGCAGAATTTTTATAGTAACCTATAACAAAATCCAAACCAAGACTTGGGGAAAATGCTCAGCAGGAGGATTCTAACTCTCTGCACTTCCAGAGTATTAAGTCACCTCAGATTGACTTGTAAGAGTTGAAATCTGTCAGGAAAATTCTCCATGAGCCTTTTGGTTTTTTGGAAAGCTTTCAGTTTTGTAGATTTTGTGTGTGTGTGTGTGTGTGTGTGTGTGTGTGGTTTAAAAACTCTACTAGGCATCTCTTTGACACACTCATCTGTTTAAGAGCATTTTACTTCTAACATTCTGAAGCATTGACAGCTCTCAATCCAGTGGACTTTCATTCTTATCTCCAGAAAACCACATTTCTTGTGGTTTCTGGTTGTTATGTATCTATCAAAACCATCCTATAGAAGCTAGTCTTCAGCTAGAATCTCAAATCCACATTTGTTTGCTAGAGAGCAAGTGATGCCAGGTGATCTCTACCACTTTGTAGTTAGATATTCTTCTCAAAGATATTCTTTTAAAAGATTCTGAAAGTTTCAGAAAACAAACAAATATATCTTCATAATAATTTGTTGTCAGAGTTTATTAACTTCAATTGTCCTATGGATGCCATTAAAATGTGTCAAATGACATATCCAATGTGTTAGTACTCATTTTCTTTAGTAATGAGAACTGTCACTATTGAATTGAGTTCAGTAGACGTTTGAGCACAAGTCTGGCACTAATCTCAAATAAGTAGTACATTTGATCTTAGTGACATGTGGCTGAAGGCAAAACTCAAATCCAAGAGAATTTGCTGGGCTTCAGTTCTGATGCCATTTCTTGCAAAGTTTGGGAATAAAAATGATAGAAGTCTTGTAATATTTCTACCAGTTTCATTATTTTACAGTCACCGAATCTGCAAAGTCTCTAGATTTTCTGTCCTTAAAGGAAACATTGTCTTAATTAAATAGTTAATTAAGCTCTTTTAAGAACCAGTGATTCTCCTGTGGTTTGCTCCTGTAATTGCCTCTTCACTCATGAACTAAAGGACTACCTAAGCTGTCTTGTTTGTTCTCCACGTTTTACCTATTTAATTCATGCAATCATTTATCACATAGTTTGTGTCTCTCTTCATTATCATTGTCTTTACAAAAATTGTAAGGTATTGGAAGGCAAGACCTGAATATCCTTATTTTCTGTGGAATCTACACAGCATTAAATGGTATTAAGTAGGGAATAATTATTTTAGTGTGATGATGGTGGAAACAGGAATTTATAGTAGGCTGATACAATATGAGTTGAACATAGAGAAACAGTTATTGAAACTCTATTTTTACTATTCATAGCACACAGTAATCTGTATCAGTTACTAAGAAGTTTAGTATGTGAAGGCAATGATGAAAATGTTCAAAATAGCCAACTTCCAGTGACTCATAGGGTGCATGTGTCCCTTCAGTTGCTCACCTGCTTTTGCTCAAAGGCTATATTTCAGTTTTTATGTCTCCAGTCAGAGGTTAAACAGCTATCCGAGAGGTTAAATTAGCCAATTTTCTCTAAGTTTGTCGTTCTGGCAGCAATAGGGTTGCTGAGAGAGAAGGTGGTAATTAATGATCACTAAACTTTACTTTTAGAGGTCATTGTTCAATTTAGATCTTGCATCAATAAATCAACATGCATTGAACTTGTGGAGATATTCTTTTTCTGTCAAAAGCTCTCTATGATTAGTTCAACAGTAGAAGATCTTGTATCCACATGAGGAAATTAAATGACTCATCTTAATGGACTAGCAGAGTGCAAGGAACAAGCCTTAAAGACAAAGCACAGTTTTTTTTTTAGAACTGAAGAATTTAACCTTTGTTCTAGTCCTCCCTCCTGTCAGCCTTGTCAGCATGAAGAGTGTCAAGGTTGATTTCAACTGAATCATCCTTGGCAACACCCCCTACCCAAAACCACTTATCTGTCACTTCTTGGAAATTGCTACTTACCCTTAGTGATATGCAATGGTAGTTCAGACATTGCACATAATTCATTACAACAACAAAAAATTGAAAAAACCCACATTATATGTTACATATAAATAACATTTAAGACTAAAATCAATGAATAGTTAAACAAATCAATAGGTAGGTAGACAAAAATCTCTCCCAAATGGATTATGAGTCAACAAATTCAGCAGTTTTACAGTTATGTTCTGAAACCACAGACTTTTTGTCACTTTCCCCTACTGTTCTTCCCAGAGAGATTAGGAACTATTTGGCCTAGAGATGATCTTTAAAATGTGCCAAGAAGTGCATTTTTTTTTAGCTTCATTAACATTACTTCTACCTTGATGTTTTCAAATGTTTGCAAACTAAATTTAGGGTAGTATTTCTTTCTCCTTCAAAACAACTCCAGGTCCCTGAGGCACTTGTGTTTTTAGGACAGACATAGAATTAGAGCATTTTTACTCCTGGAGTATGTGTCTATGATCAAATATGATGCTAATGTGAATTTTAGTTTCAGCTCCTAAAATCAGACCTGGTGTTGAGCTTAATGAGCAGTTGAATTAAGAATGGATAAAGAAGGATGCATCTTTCACAGGCTCTGAGTTCTCACATTTTTCATGTAGCTTCAAAATCCATTATCTGCAGTTCAGAAGTCCGAAGGGGTATGAAAAGGAGTGCTTTTTAGTAACAAATTTGGTGGCCAAATTTCATACAAAGCTTTTTTAAAAATTTTTTTTTTAGTTGTAGATGAACACAATACCTTTATTTTATGTGGTGCTGAGGATCAAACCCAGTGCCTCACACATGCGAGGCAAGCACCCAACTGCTGAGCCACAACCCCAGGTCCTTTATACAAAGCTTTATAATCCTTATTCACTTCACTTAATGGGAATATTATTATGTTTGATTATGGGCTTCTGCATAAGATATGCTTACCACATTGTTTTCCTAAAATCTAAAAAAGTCAGTTTTGAAACAATTCTGGCACAAAAGATTTTGAATAATAATTATTAGCTGTACCTTTCCTTAAAATATTAAAGACTTCTGGGGCTGGGGTTGTGGCTCAGTGGTAGAGCACTTGCCTACCATGTGTGAGGCACTGGGTTCGATTCTCAGCACCACATACAAATAAAAAAAATAAAGATTCACCAACAACTAATAAAAAAGAAAATTTAAAAAAAAAATTAAAGACTTCTGAAAAATCACTGGGGATGTTAAATCTTCCATATCTGATGGGGGTGGTTAGTTATTCTCATAATGCTGTGTACATAACTATACTATAATGCTTATCATAATGTAGGATTTATTTATTTATTTATCTATCTATCTATCTATCTATTTATTTATTTATTTATTTATTGGTACCAGGTATTGAACTTAGGTGTGCCTGACCACTGAGCCACATCCCCAGTCCTACTTTTGTGTTTTATTTAGAGACAGGGTCTCACTGAGTTGCTTAGCACCTCACCATTGCTGAGGCTGGCTTCAAACTCAGGATTCTCCTGTCTCAGCCTCCCAAAGTGCTGGGATGGAATAATTTATTTTCAATCTTTCAACTTGGGCTAGACTTAACAACTCTTCTAGACAGATTGTCTTTAAAAACAATGTTTATTGTTTCTGATTATTAACACAAGAAATTGTATTGAAGAAATTTTGTAAAGTGCTTAAAAATTTGAAGAAAATAAAAATCACATATAATTGTACTTCTAAAAGATAACCAAAGTTGCTATTATATCTCATTAAGTCTTTTTCCTACACATGTTCTTAAAGCAAAACTGTGATAATACTCAACTGCTGTTTTCAAAAGCATTATTGTGTTTTATGTTTCTTGTAATGCTGGGGATTAAACCCAGGGCCTTGTGCACACAAAGCAAGCACTACTACCAAATGAGCTATATCCTCAACCCCAAGAGCATTATTTTTGCTGGCCACAGAATAGCCCAGAGATAAGGTATTACACAGACATGTTTTTCTACCATGATTTATATAACTATTCCCTTATTGTAGAGCTTTCTAGTTGTTCTCATTTTTTAAATGATAGAGAAACTGTTTATGAATCAGATTATTAGTCACAGTGCCTATCACAGTCACTTAGTATAAAATTATTGAATTGACTATTTTCATCCACGATTTTAGCCTGAATGGGTTTATTAGGTTTAGACACTTAAGAGAAATCTGAAAGAATGAGCCTTGGAGTAGATATATTTGGTTATGGAAGAGAGTAATTTAAGCCTGGGCTGAGAGAGGAGAAGGATAGAGAATTGCTCAGGGTGTGGAGGGTGGGGAGAGGGGAGCATAAAAGAATTTTTAAGATGAATTTTGACTGTGTCACAGTTTAACATACTGACAGAAGTGTTGAACCATCTCTAATGGCTTAGTTCTCCCATGCTTCTGAAGAAGTAGCTCTTTTGTCACATGTTCTATTTTCTCTTTTAATTGCTCACAGTTGTTCCTATAAGAGCAGATATGTGCTTTTTGAATTTAATTGAATGTCCGCTTTAGAACAATGTGACAAGGAAATATTATCGTCTTAGATTTCAGTATGTGTATGATGAGTACAGTCATTTCTATAAATCCCCAAATCAGACCTGTGTGAACTTTTCTAAGATGAGGTTAGTCTGGCCCAGCATGACTCTCTCAAGCAGGGCCAAGCAGATGTAGGCTGGAAGCACCATTTTTACCCTAAAGGAACCAGGACAAGGTTCAGCAAATCCACGAGCAATTTCTATCGCCTGGTATTCTAATGCTCCTCACATGAGCCCCACCTCCAGAATGCAGGTTACCATAACATCTAACCCTGCCTGTTTTGATTTGTGGCAAAGCTACTCTGCTTTCAGACTGGTGAATGCTGTTGCAATACTCAATAAGCAATTAGTGGTGCAAACACTGGTCATGGTAATATTAATGTTCACCTAATTTGGTTAATTTAATTGGGCAGTTAATTTCCGTCTGGTGTCTTTATAAAAGAAAAATAAGAGGGAGGAAAAATAAACCAGATTATTAACTACTTTAAGCTTTTCAGATACTAAATCTTGGGCTGAAGCATATCATCAATCTTTAAAAAGCAAAGTACAAAATAAATTTAAAATTATGTTTAGACTAGAAGACATATTTTATTTTAAAGAACATATTAGTTTCAACATATTCCTTAGAATAAATATTGGGAAGTGACATAGAATTATATAAAAAATATAGAATTATACAGTATATAAAGTCCCAAAGACTGTCCTCCAAAATGTTCAGAGCCCACGCTTTATCAATTGACATTTATTATTTTTCTCTGACAATGTCCATCCTTTTCTCTGATCTCTAGCTTACCTGTCAATGACAGTTTCTGATGAATCAGAATAATATTGCAACAAGGTGAATATTGTAAAGCTCAAGAAACATGAACAAAGTCACAATAGGAAGGATAATCCAACTGAAAAGATAATTCCTAAAATTAAGATGTCAGGAAGGATTCTTGTCAAAATATGAATTAGTTTTGAAAACTGTCTCCTTCTTAAAGATGTATTACATGATCTTTAGTGGGAATTCATAGGTTTTCCATAAACATGAAATTCTGATTTTTATAATATGCTTGCCCACCTTCCCTCTAAAATGTTGTATCTACCCTAGCACTCCCACAGAACAGAAATTTGCTTTCCAAGGCAATCTCTTTTCCTTGTTTCTTTATATTTTTGAAGTCTTTTTTCTTTAAAGGCCTTTCTAATTTTTTGGGTTTTGAGTTGGCAGATGGCATCATTAACTTTTTTCAATTATAGCAAATATAATAAAATAACTGAACAGAGACTTGAGGCTCTCATACTATGTGATAAAAGCATAAGCATCTTGGTTCACCAAATTATAGATAATCTGTATAGCATTTTTATTGATGCATATACTAATTTGGTGGTTTGTATATTTAAATAAATTCTCTGAAAAAATTTAATCAGTAGTTGCATCTATGACCTGTATGAAAATAAATTTCTATTTTTCTCTAGCTTTTATGTCAAAATTAAAGAATACACACATACACAGTGGATGTAGTAGTATGAGTCATATATCATATCCAAAGAGTTACATGATCTTGACATGAATCAATTTTTATTTACATTCAAACTACACACTATAACACCACCAGAATGTGTTGTATTTTCTGCATATAATGTTTTCGTATGGTGGCTTTTGATGCTGAATCTAGATGACTCTCATACCAGATGTCTTTAGGTTGTAGCAGACATTCCTGCAGTTGTAAAAACTATAGAAAAGTCCTTTATAGCTAGAAGAAGCCAGGCCACATCTCTCTACAAATGTCCTGTGACTGAGGAAGCACACTTATGTGGAGCCCAAGCTCCTATTTTTGTCAGGGCTTTCCATTGGGAACTGACCCTTAACTTTTAAAACAAAGTTAACAGTATCCTGACATTCCAGCACATGGATTTCTCTCTTCTTCAAATGCACTGAGTTCTCTCTCACTCTGTGTCTTTGCTCATATATTCTCTCAGTTTGGTGTGTTCTGTCCACATTGAACCAACACCAATCCATCTTTCAATGCTCAGCTTAAAAGTCTGCAGAGAAGTTTTCCCTGATACTCTCAGACATTGTCACTTAAGTCATTGCACCTGTTCCTGGTACCCAGGCCATTTAAGGGGAGCATATGGGTACTGGAAGCCACTGGAGGATTTAGGCAAGAAAACAGTCATATTTGTCTTTCAGAAAGATCACATTGGATAATATGACTGTTGCAGTAATCCAGAAATCCAAGAATTCCATTCAAAATGGGGTGGTGGCAGAGTGAATGGAGAAACATGGGTGGATTTGACTAATTTTTCAGAGATAAATGTCAGAAAGTGGTGCTTGATTAAACATGGAGGCAAAAAGAAAAGCAAAGGATAACCCTTGCATCACTGACTTGGGAAGCTACATGTACAAACAGAAGAGGGACTGGAAGAAGAGAAGGAGGTATCTTGGATAGAATACGAGCTCAGCTTTGAGCATGTTGACTTCAAAGTGTCTGTGGGACATCCAACCAGCACTATCTCCTAGGCATTTCTGAAGCTCAGCACAGGACCAGAAATGAAAGTTTGGATGTTGTTGTCATCAAGCTGGCATTTGCAGTCACAGAACTAGTTTAGCTCACCCATAGAAAGGGGCATGTAAAATTCAAATAAAAGAAAAGAAGGGCCAGAGAATTTTGGGAAACACTAACATTTAAAAAGTAGGAAAGAAGAAAAGCAATGGAACAAAAGCAGAGAGAGATAGAGGCAGACAGAAGAAAAGAAGCCAGGAAAGAGCTGTATTATTGAAGCAAAGGAGAATTCCTGGGACACATGTTAATGCTATAAGTGCAAACATGGCAATATCCTGGTATGGCAAACGCGATGTTTTACTGGTCTTTGTAAGAAAATGAAGAAGGCTTATCAGAGCACTATAGTATATGTGTAAAGATGTACCAACATATAAATACACATATGACAATTCTAACTGTAGCAAAATTGTTGTCTTTTTTCTATATTTGAATTACCTTCAATATGAAAGGTCTTTTCTCTCAAACTATTTCTTCCCCACAAGCATACATTTGAGTATGAAATAGCTATTAAAAACCACTTCTGGAAAAATAATGTCACAAAAAGCTCTGAGACTGAATAAAAGAGTTATGAAAGTTTGAGGCTATGCTCACTTCTGCATATCCTTATAATAAATCATGAACTTATTAAAATTCAATACATTTATATGGTACTTTGTACTTTTCAGGATACTTTATCTCATTAGCCTCTAATGTGGTTGTAATGAGGTAGGTACTCGAGCATCCATGGATTATTGCACTGTGTTAAGAGAAAGTGATAGCAATATGTCTCGGTTCTTCCAAAAGAACTGTCAAGAACAGCTTAGGGGAGTAAAAGTTTATTTTGGCTCATAGTTTAAGGAGTTCAATTCACTGTCCACTGGCTTCATAACTCTGGGCCCGAGGTAAGGCAGAACATCAGGATGGAAGGGCATGGCAGAGGATATCGACTCAGTTCATGACAGCCCAAGAAGCAGAGACAGAGCTCTGCTCACCAGGGACAAAATATGAACCCCAAAGTCAGGGCCCCCCATGACCTACTTCATCCAGGCATATCTTACCTGCCTATAGTTACTACCCTGTTAATTCTATCAGTGGATCTATCCACTGAGTAGGTTATGATTCTCATAAACTAATCATTTCACATCTGAACATTCTTGCTTTGTGTCACCCATGAGCTTTTGGGGGACACCTCAAACCTAAACCATAAGACAGTAGAAGAAAGCAAAATAAAGTTGTGGGAGGAAGTGGGGGAAAAGAGAAGGCTGAGCTTTGAAGGGCCCACAGCATTTACTGAGTATTTTTAGTGTTCCTGTCTTGTGGTATGCACTTTATGTGTTTTCTCATTTGAAGAACTTGGGTATATTGAATGTAGAAATGGACATTTTACCCAGAGGCAGATGGATACTTTTTTTTTTTTTTGGTACTGGAGATTGAACTCAGGGGCACTCGACTTAGGTGTGCCTGACCACTGAGCCACATCCCCAGCCCTATTTTGTGTTTTATGTAGAGACAGGGTCTCACTGAGTTGCTCAGGGTCTCACTGAGTTGCTTAGCGTCTCGCCGTTGCTGAGGCTGGCTTTGAACTTGCGATTCTCCTGTCTCAGCCTCCCGAAGTGCTGGGATTATAAGCATGAGCCACCACGCTTGGCAGATGGATACTTTGGCATTCATCATAGCACTTGGCACAAGAGCACAATGGCTATTAATATTAGTGATGATAATTACTGAATATTTCCTGTGTACCAGAAGTAAGCTAGGGCCCTTTGTACATTTCAGCCTCATAACGGCCCTAAGAACAAAGTATTATAACTTCCATTTTACACATAAATTCAAGTGACTCACCCAAGGGGAGGTCCCTAGTAAAAATCAAATGACATACTTAACTAAGAATTTTAAATAGAATATTTTTAAAAAGAAATGTTTTTAGAGGTATTGCTAGTTAAAGAGAACTAACCAGGAACAATGAGGTTCCCAGGGACTACCAAAAATTGAAAACTCATACTATGCCAAATAGGTATAATGGGAAAAAATGGCATTATCAGAACCCAGCTGAGAGCCAGAACCACAAAAGAGGATATCAGCAGAAGGTGTGGTTGTAGAAGTATGCAATTGTTGCTAGAACTATAGAAAAGCAAGAAGGGAGTCAGAGCACTCCGTGAAAGTCAGTTCTCTAGGGCTTACAGTAAGACAGAAAACGGTTGAACTTGGACTTGAGCACATGAAGGTTACACAGTTAATGCAGCAGGGTCTGGTTTGTTTGCATCCAAAACCCATGCCTCATCCACTGCTTTTAGGTGTTTCTCCACCACACATATACAATATAGCTGCTTAGTAAATACTTGTATAGTGAATGAAATCCCAGATGAAAGTTGAAGAAACCAAGTTTGGGGGCTATGTGTCTTGACTTTAGGAACCTGAGCTCTGGTTACTCTGGAACTATCTCCTGATATAGATGCTGCCTGCTCATTTGATGAAACTTCACTCACTCTTTTGGATATAAAAGGAAGTATTCAGCAATGGCTTACTTTCACAGTAAACCTTTCTGCAATAATTCTTATGTTGAAACACTCAGGATTTAGTATAAGATTTATGGTGCTTACCCTCTATTTCTAGCACTTGTGATGAACAAGAACACCATTGAATCTTCCATATCTTTTAGTTTTCCCATCCCCATTCCCAAACACCAGCTTCAATGAAAGTAAAATTTGTATCTGCTATGGAGTAGGAATGTCTGACATACATACTATGTAAACCGACTTCAAAATTCAAGTACTAGCAATGTTATCAATGGAAAAGAAAAACTGCTTCTATATTTATCAACTGCAGTTCAGAGAATAAAAACAGCTCTAGAAGTTTCAAATAAAGGAAGTTTAAATAGGAAATTGGTTATAAAGGCGTTGAAACGTCTGGAAAACCAAAAGAAGAAATTCGACAATAAGCTTTACATTATCATTCACAATTACATCATCCTCAGTGCCTAGCACAGTACCTGGCATATAACAGTGGTTCAATAAATATGTATTTGATCTATGATTACATTTGTGGGTGAGATTTGGGCTGTCAATCTAAGAAGACCACTAGTTCTGTTGGAAAGCATTAGGATACTTGCATGACTCTCATAATTCTGCTGATGTGGATATGTGGTTGGCCTTTGGTGAGAAATCACGTTCAAAGTCTTCTGTTCAAAATGTTTTAACAGATAACATTCATTGAGCCCCTACTGGGTGGCAGGTACTATTCTAAATGCTTTTCTAAGCACTATGAAATATTATCTTTAACATAATCCTAGGATAATGAGTTCGTTATTCCTCATTTTACAGATGAAGATGAAAGTGAGGCAAAGTGCTTTTAAGTAACATCTGAGATTATAAAACAACGAAATGGCAGAGTCAAGCTTTCACCCACATAGTCTGGCTCCTAAACCTATAATCCTAATTTCTGTACCATGTGTCTCCATTGCTCATGATGAAAGCTTAGCCCACCTTTCTACCTTTATTTCCCATTTTATCCACTGTACCCTTACACTCTACTAGCTAGGGTAGAAACTAGCTAGCTGTTTCCAGATTCTTGTTTCTTCTTCTTCTGGGCCCGCAGAAGATCATATTTTCCAGCCCTTCTTCAGGGTTGTTGAAGCTGTATGAATGAATGTAGCCAAGGAATGTAAACAGAGGTGCTATGCATCCCTGCCAGGCCTGGCCTATAAACCTGTCACATTTAGTGCCACACATATGTTCTTTCCCTTTCCTTCAGCATGAGGAAGATGCGCATGGTGAACTAAGATGCCACGTGCTGAAGAGCTGGAGTCATAGAACAGAAGGCTGGATCCCTGGACATTGCTTGAAGAAGAGCTGAGAATTGAACAGGAGCATCTGTGTTCAACTTTAAGCAAACGAGACAGGCATTGCCAGATTTGCACTGTTATATAGTAGGTTTCCTCCTTCCCTTCCTCCTCCCTCCCCTTTCCCTTCCTTCTTTCCCCTTTCTCTTTCTTTTAGCAGCTAGAGTTACCTCAACAAATACCCAAATTGAACTGATCTATTTATTGTCCTTTGAACATGCCTCTGTATTTTTCACATTCTTTTTCTAGGAATTCTCATTCTTTCAATTTCATTCTAAAAATTATTCAAGGCCTAAAACAAGGGCAGTCACCAACAAGTACCTTTCTTCCACTCCCGTCAGCCACAGTGATAGCTCCTTCTCTCAGTTTTCAGTAGCATTTTGTTATCTACACCTTTCATGTGCACTTATTGTAGCTCCAATTCTGCATGTCTTCTTTTCCTAGTGAGACTGTGGGTTCTTCAAGGTCAAAGATCATGTTTTTATGCTTTCTGTATAACTCTAAAGTGCACGGCACTGTGCTGTGCCTTGGGGATTTTCCATAAATATTCATGGAGAAAGAAACTTGTAAGTGTATTAACTTCAATAAAGTCCATTTTCCTAAGAACCATTCTTCATTACTGAAACATGAAGCCATGTAAATTATAATTTACTGAATTTGGTGTTTCTAATATTTTTTCACCAATATGCACATTCTAACTCTTCTTAACTCCTTAGAGGAGACAGAAGGTATGCTTATCAAATTTCAGATGGCACAGACTACAAGCAATAAATAATGCACAAAATGACAGAACCAAAACTAGACAAGTTGGAATGAAGCAGATAATATTAAATAGGAATAACTACAAAATTGCCTTTTTAAAAACCAGCTGTCCAATTTCAGTACAGAATGCCATGCTTAACACCAATTTACAGGGAGAGATTTTTAGGATTTAATTAAATGGTAGGCTGACATGAACCCAGAGTGGTACACAGAAGCCTGTTCATAGTTAGGATGAGGGTAATGAGTGGCCGGCAAACTATTTAGACACCAAAAAGGCACAAGCATGAAGGAAGGTTGCTGGATGATGACCAATTTGAATTGGATGAAACTGCAATGTTGTGTAAAGTCCACAATAAAGGGGAAACAAAGTCCTGTATTTTAACTTGGGCAAGCTAAACATATGAGTTAACTCTCACCTTTGAAATGTTCGTGGGAATCCTCCATCGGAGGATATCATTAGGTTGTTTCTGACATTAACCTGGTGTTAATAGGTCAGAGTTCTTCCCCTGAAACTTTTGCTTTAGAAGTAGAACCTAGTCTTAAAGTTTGGTTGTTTTACTTTTGATCCTCCTACTAGGTGTCAGGATTAGAGTTGTCCTTCACTTAAGTTGCCTAATTTTAGAAGCTGGCAAATGCTGTCATTTATAAACTCAAGTCACCTTTGGGAGAGAGGTGAGAAAGCACATCCCATCTTCTCTGGGCTCAGCTGGGACAACCATTCTCAAATGCTCAAATAGACTTGCTCCTAGAAACCCACACTTCCTGAAAGCTGAGATCAGAGACCTAGCAAGAAGGCTGTAGCCTGGGCCTTTATGAAAAATGAGTATGGTCTTAGTGTTAACAGAAGCCTAGCATCTGGAACAAGGGTGCTGCTCTAGTCATGATGGTCAGACCACACATGAAGAATTATTTTGCTTCCAACACCATGATTTAAAAAGGATACAGGCAAATTGGTGCACATCAAAAGGAAGATTAGCGGAATGTTGAAGGGACTTAAAAAACAAATCACTAGTTTTTTTCTGGTGGTTCAGGCTCTAGTACTGGAGGGGGTCAAGATAGAGGGTGGAAAGGGGGCACCATAAATATTCCAACTATCTTCAGGCATGTGCATGCTAGTTTGTCAAAGAACGTTGGAACTTTAGGTAATGCCAGAAAGCAGAACTGGGATCAGTGGGATTTAAGCTTAAAATAAATTTTTTAACCATTATAGTCCTTCAAAAATTGAGTAGACTTTGTGATTATGCAAGGTTTAAAATATTCAAGTAAAAACTCAATGACTGTCATAGAGTTTTTAAGTGGAATTCAAGACATTAGGTGGGAAGTTAAATAACAGTGTTTCTAATATTTTATGAGTTAAACAATCTTTAAATGAATGGTGTGGTGCTAGGTATGGGGATGCATGCCTGTAATCCCAGCAGCAAGGCAGAGGCAGGAGGATGGAGGAGTTCAAAGCCAGCCTCAGCAACTTAGTGAGGCTCTAAGCAACGTAATGAGACCCTGTCTCCAAAGAAAATACAAAAAAGGGGCTGGTGACCTGGCTCATTGGTTAAGTGCTCCTGGGTTCAAGTCTCTGTACCCAACAACAACAAAACAAACCAACCAACCAACCAACCATAAAAATCATTTAAAAAAATGAGTAGTGTGGTACAGAATGTGAAGGGAGACAGTTATTACCTTTAGATTATTTTGGTGTGATAGCCTGTTTTTTTGAAGTTCATCCCATCAAAAAGAGCACAATCCATGGATTTTTAATATGCAATATATGAGGAAAAAAATTAAAAGCTTTATTTTATTACGAAAGGAAGAACAGTCTCCGAGGCAGAAGGACAAAGAAGTGTTTGACGAATACCACAGGAATTCCACAGAGTCTGTGAGAAAAGGCGCAGCGAGGAGGTTGGAAACCCTATTTCCCAAGGACAAAGATCTGATGCTACACAATTGGCACCATTCCAGAGCTGTACTAGGGATAACACACTTGGTCTTTGGCTCCTACTTCTATTGGCCATGGAGACACTCTCCAGGATCACACTGTTCTGAGAACTGATTGTCCTGGAAAAAACAGGCGTTTTTCTATCTCTTTCTTGGACTCTTCCTCTTTTTCTCAGTTGAGAGGAAATAGATTCTTTTTATAATCTCGAGTCTCATTTGGCCAAGAGGTCAATTCTGGAGAAAGTCAAGGTAATACAAAGACAGATTGTAACGCTAGGAACCTGGAGGAGGTGGGGCGACTTGGGAATAGAAGAGTGTGGGGAAAGAGGCGAAAGTATTCACCAGAGAACCATCCCATGCTTTGCCTCCTGACCACCAAGACGCCCTTCAATCATTCTGTCTAGACCAGTGCCCACTCTCCAAGTCCTCTTTAGGGGCGATATAAAGTGTGCACCTGCGGCGGAATACAGACACCGCTAGGTCCAGGTAGGGGTGACTTTTTGCAGAGGCCCATACACCTGCACACACCACTCGCCCTCGCCGCTTGCTAGGCGGTTTGCCAATCTCCACGCCTGGTGCGGTGCTCCTGGCTACAACTCTCGCTCTGGCTGCCACAAAACCCCGGAGCGCCGGAGCGGGCGCGCGGGTTGCGCGCGGGCCGGCGCCCGGAGCACTGGGCATGCTCAGTCGCGCGGGCAGAGCTCCGGGCTCGAGCCGGGCTCCTTCTGCACCACATTCATCGGCTGCCAAGGGAAGCCACCGGGCGCTCGTAGGCTCGGTGAGCGCTGCCCGCGGGAGGACCTGGTCGCCGCGTCCCCCGCCGCTGCCTCATTGCCTCCTGGAGCCATGGCTGGCCTCGGCCACCCCTCCGCCTTTGGCCGGGCCACCCACGCGGTGGTGCGGGCGCCGCCCGAGTCCCTCAGCCAGCACGCGCTGAGGCGCACCAAGGGCGACGAGGTGGATTTCGCCCGCGCGGAGCGGCAGCACCAGCTCTACGTGGGCGTGCTGGGCAGCAAGCTGGGGCTGCAGGTGGTGGAGCTGCCGGCGGACGAGAGCCTCCCGGACTGCGTGTTCGTGGAGGACGTGGCTGTGGTATGCGAGGAGACGGCCCTCATCACTCGACCCGGGGCGCCGAGCCGGAGGAAGGAGGTAACTGCCCACCCGGGGACGCGAGGGGCGCGGCCGGGGACGCGCGCCGGGCCCTCCCCTACTGCCCGTGGCCGAGTTGCCGACGGAATTGGCCCCCGGGCTAGTTCACAACTTCCCATTGGGGGGCGAGGGGGGTGTGCGTACGGGTGTGAGAGAGAGCGTCGGAGAGAGAAGTTCATTGTTCACACCTCCTGGCTGTCGGCAGGCAGCCTTCCAGACGATCCGTTAGAGTGTGGTTCTGCGGACTGGGGCAGGTGGGTGGGCTGGGGAATCCATCTCACAAGCATTTTTATTTCTAAAAATTAAACAGCAGAAAAGACAAAGCAACTATGAGTGTTTCTCAGGGAGCGGGGGGCTGAGATGGGTGTCGCCCCAGTCGGGCGAGTGGTGGCTGGGTGCCCCTTCAGGAGATAGCGCCCGTCGCCCATGAAACCCCCAAGTCCTGCCTTGGCGCTTGGGGCAGGGCGAACCAGATGAATTAACAGGCGTCTGTGCCACAGATCTGGGGCGAGCAGAGTTACTTTTCAGTGGTGGCTAGTAAGTCCCAAAGAACGGGACTGGCAAGCGGATGAATTTCGGGGGAGCTTTTGATGGTGAGCTGTGCTAAATGTGTGTCTGGGCTGGGTTCAGGAAGCTGTACACACTGTGGGATGTTGGCTTGTGCGCTTAATTAGAAATGTTTTTTTCTCAAATTCTGTAATTTTTATTCTCTATATTTTTAACTCATAGCAATTAAAAGAGCTTTTTGTGTTCTCAAAAGATAGTGACTAAAATATTGCAGTTGTGAAAATGGCTGTGATCGCTTTAAAGACAATGTAGGTTAGTGGGGAGAGACAAATAGAGTGAGATTGGATTTTAAAATGCCATCTGGCTTGGGATTCTTTTCATTGCCCGTTAAGAGCCCAGGCTCAAGACTCTCCTTTGCTATTGGCATCGTTGGTATTACAAGATGCAGGTGGTTTCTTTCATATTTGAGGTTTAGAAAATTTTTTCCCATTTTGTCTTTTTTCACTTTGCATTGGAAATGCTTCATAGAGCTTATGATTAAAATATGCTTATTCTACACGTGCTCCAGTACTTGGATGATGGAACCCTATACAATCTGAAAATAAAGATATTCCATTTATTTCTCACTGAGATAATCAACTTTCTCCCCACCCTACTTTAGGAGAAAACCTTTAAGAGAGTAAAGGTCACGTTTTTGTAGCTCTTTTAACACTTTGCTACACCTTTCCATGTTTGAGTCTGTGAAATGCCCACTCTGTTTTAACCTGATAAGGAATGTAATCCCATTTGAATACCTTCTGATGTGTTCTAGACCAAATGGCACAACTGTGGTTTCTACTTAAGAGTAAAATACTTTAGAAACCCTTTCAAAATGGCACTCATTTGATGATAGTGGTCCAGTTTTCTCTCAAGAGACTTCTCCATTTCACTTTATTCCTATAATAAAACCTCCCAAGTTTATCTAGAATGAGCAGTAATTTTTCTCCCCTGCCCAAATTCTGAGGCATATATTTAGATATCAAGAGTTTGGCTCCATTCTGATACCAGCTTGGTGGCCCCTTACCAGAGGTCACAAAGTTCAATGGATGAGAACATTAGGCTGGATCTCAGCCTCACTGCTTCAATTCTATCACCTTCGGGAAATGTTTCTTGCCTCAGTTTTCACACCTATTGGGTGGGCATAATAATACCTATTTTACAAAATTGTAATAAATTTATTAATCTACCTGAAATTCACAGGAGAGGACATTTAATGAATGTCGGCTATTAATTATTCACTTAAGCTGGGCTCAGTGGTGCAAGCCTGTAATCCCAGCACTTAGGGAGGCTGAGACAGGAGAATCGTGAGTTCAAGACAGGAGAATCGTGAGTTCAAAGCTACCCTCAGCAACAGCGAGGCACTAAGCAACTCAGTGAGACCCTATCTCTACATAAAACACAAAATAAGGCTGGGGATGTGGCTCAGTGGTCAAGTACCCCTGAGTTCAATACTCGGTACCAAAAAAAAAAAAAAGTATTCACTTAATGGATCATGGAAGAATGACTCTTTGAGTAAGAAGCAGTCTACAATACACTGATGCAGTTAGTGACATTTGTACTTTCCAGGGTGAAGGTTGGTCACCTTAATGCTTTAGACTCCATCTTAATCGGTTTTGTGACCCTGTCTCTCAGCTTGGCGCTCTGTGTGTGATCTCTCCCAGAAACACTGTTGCTGTTGCACATGATCTGGGTCACCAGGGTAACAGGCCTTCCAGCCAGGGAGAGGAAAATGGGCAGTCAGTGTTGGAGGGGATGCTTCGGGAAAGCAGGGCCATGCAGAGTAATGCTCTTTGAAATCTTTCTCAGTACAGTGCTTGTTGGAATGAATGAAATGCTAATTAGCTAATACAGACAAGCCTGAGAGTAACTTCAAGATCCTTTTTGGATTGCTATATGTTTTTTTCATGTGATGTCTACCTTCCTATCTGAAAATATACAGCAGCCAAGGAGTTATTTTAAAATTATCATCACTGATCTCCCTGCTTCTAGTCTCTTTTCATTTTATTCACACACTGTAGCCAAGTTGATTATTTTAAAACTCAAATCTGATACTGTCCTTCCTCTGATTAAAATTCTTGAGGCACTCCTACTGAGCTAGATAAATCCATGGAGCTTGGTTCTGCTTACCTTTCCAGCATCTGTTTCATCTCTTAACACTTGGCTTGAGCCAGATTTATCATACTATTGCTTTTCTGGATGGACATTTTTCTTTGATATGGGACATGCTTCCTCCCTCATTTCTTCTTTTTACCTGGCTGCTTCTATTTATCCTTTAGTTCTCAGCTTTCTGTCATTATTATTAGCTAACATTTATTGGGTGCTTGCCATCTGACATAAACTGCCAGATTTATGACATGTATTTCATTAATACTCAACTCTTTGAGCTCAACTCTATTATTATTGCTATTTTGACATTGAGGAAACTGAGGCTTAGATTAAATAAATTGGCCAAAGTTATAGAGTGGAATAGGTGAAATTAGAATTTGAATTGAGGTTTGCAGGACTCTAAAGTTATATTCCCATACTCTGTGGCATTAGACATTAACTTTCCTAACTGTGGATTGGTTCTCTTTTTTATTGGTGCATAATAATTGGACATAATAAAGGGTTTCATTACGGTGTATTGATACATGCATATAACATAATTTGATCAATTTCTTTTCCATTCCTTCCCTTATCCTCCTCTCCCTCCTGGATCCCCTTCCTCTGTCCTCATGTGAAAGCCTAGTATTTGCCTCAGTGGGACCTTCAGAGATTTATAAAACTCAGCCTCTGTGTACACAAAGCTTGAGTGGAAGAAACTGTATATACAGAAAAATCAGTAAAGTATGTTAATTATCTAATAGCTCTGTGTCTTCAGGACTATGAGTATTTTTAATATGTTTACTATTTTGAAAATAAATCAGTCTTGAAAAGCCTCTCATATTTTTTTAATTGTCAATGGACCTTTATTTATTTATACGCAGTGCTGAGAATCAAACCCAGTGCCTCACATGTGCTAGGCAAGTGCTCTACCACTGACCACAACCCCAGCCCCAAAGCCTATGATATTTTAAATGAATCCAACTCATTTTTAGGGGAAAAGGCCAACTTTTAAATGCCAAAACACATAAGTACATTCTCTAAAACCTGAGGTAGAACAAGTGACAGGATATGATGACTGAGTTTTAAAAAAAAATAATTTAAATTTTTTGTATAGGTTACGCCTTCCTATAGAAACAAGTTCAAAAAGTATGAGAGAATATGCAATGAAAGCAAGCCTCACCCTTACCTTCCCAGGTGGCTACACAGTTCCCTACCTTAGAGGCAACTACTAATAGCATTTTCTTGAGTTCCTTTCAGAAGTTTTTTAGTACATAGTAAATGATTAACCAGTACAGCTTATTTTAAACTGTGAAATGTATCCTATGCCCTTTTATTAAGAATGATTTTATCCTTTCCCAGGTACTAAGTATCAGTATATGGGATAATTCTGACCAGGAGAAAAACCATACACACACATTCTCACAAAGTGGTAAAACCTTTAATCTTCCCTTGATCATTTTCATTTTTGGACCTCTTTAGGAAGAAGGCAATGCTTAGAACAAAGTTTTAAATCCTAAAAGAGACTTAGGTATCAGGTAGGAGGACGGTGACATAAATGGAAGGAGTGAGCAAATATATATTTTGGTAGATGGTGCCTTTCTATTAGGGCACTAACTATTAGGACCTACATATTTTTGGTTCTGGGTTTTTTCTCTGACTAGGAAGAAACAAGATTATATTGATCCCAGAGGCAAGGTGAACAGCAGGATCATGTCTAATAACAGGAACTAACAAATGCCTAAGTTTTTGAATGTGTATGAATCTAAAAGATGGTATTATTATTAGCCTTATTTAACAGACAAGAAAAATGAGGCTCAGTAACCAAGATTAAGTAACTTGACCAAAGTTACACTCAAATAATGTTACAGAAATGAGGTTTTCATGAAAATGTGAAGGTCATTTTTTGCTTAAAGCACTTATTGCCAGTTGTGGTTAATCCTAATAGAATATTAAATAGATGTAGAATAACTGCTTGAAGGCTGTTTTACACATTTATGATATGCAGTCTAACTTAGATGGTGACTAAGTGAATCAGTTTACTTTCTTTCTCTAAGAAATGAGAGTAAATCATTTTCATCTTAGTTAAAAAATAATAATTTAATCATTTACATGAACCTCCTAAATTGCCTGGGCACAATTTTGTGCATAATTGTGTCTTGTTTACCAGCAGAGTGGATATTTGCTTTTTAAATGTACACATTTCCTCAAACTTCTGTTTCACTTCAGGTGAGGATACTGCCCTGAGCCATAATTAGAAATCACTCTGTCACTGAGATGAAAGCTAACGTGCTGGAGGCTGTTCACATGGCAGCAGATTAATGGTTCTTGATAAATTGTCACCTCCAACTGGTTAGAACAACTGTTCCTTTTCAGGATGTTTCTTTTTCAACTTTTTGCATGGCCTTGGCAATAATGTTTAGAAATTGATATGTCTCAGAGACTGGGATACATTCCATAATGCAATCTATCCTGTACAGTTGATCTTAAAAGCCTTAAAAATAAGAACAAAATGGTGAGTAGGGAGTGACTTCTATTAGATACTATTAGCTGAAAATGAGCTTTCTGCAGAGATTCTTAGAATCATTAGAGAATCATTATAAGACTAAGAAGGCAGGGATGGATCCCTTGTAATTCAGATATGCTAGAAAATTGCTTTTGCATATATTTGAATTTTTATTAAGCTCAGATTTCTTCAAAATTAGTTTTATTATACAAATGGTAAGTATCTGTCCATTGCTGTAAACTGCAACCACAGAGAAATGTAGACTTTAGAACAAACATTTACCTTCTATTGCCTTTATGTCATAAATAAATGATTTGTGGCATATTATAACCTCAATGTAAATTTGGAGATACATTTTGAAAAAATGAGTACTAGTTAACATTTTTTTTCTTCATTATTAAAATTTGTAACAGTTCAGAAAGTCTCATTTTCCAAATGGTGATCTGGACCTGTGGTAGTGTTCAGTTCCCCTTATCAAGGGGGCATCATAATTAAAGACAGAATAGCTGAAACCTTAATGAGACAGAAAGTTTCATTTATATACAACATGGTGAATTATTCGCCCAAGGTAGTCTGTAATTATTTATTTACCACAACTGAATCTCCTGACATTCTGTCAGAATGTTCATCTGACCTTTGAAGTTGGCTTCCATTGCTTTCCATAAACTGATATTAGGTATTAAATCTGTCAGATTCCTTAGGCTCATTTCATAAGCAGGCATTTTCCATCTGAATAGACAAGCAGAAGTAATCTCAAACAACAAATCTCATTAAAAATTTTGTGCATATAATATCATCCTAGTTCACTTTGCCATTGTCAAATAATTTAATAATTTCCATTGTCTTCCTGAAACTGAATGCTGAAGGAGCAGTAGGATCACATAAAATGGAATAAATCATCAGACTTTAGACTTCTGTTTCTAAATGTCTAGATCATCCAAGCAAGTATCACAAGAGAAATCAGCATATCAGAGTACAAAAAGTACAAAGTACTGCAGGTTTGGTTTAATTTTACCTAACAAATCAATATGGGCAAGAACGTGACTCAGTTTTTGTGCAAATTTAAGAGAATGCAGCATTTAAGCTACTTTTTAAATGAAGAGGTGAATATACATCACTATTTTGCTGGATTTGAATATGTATAAGTAAATAAATCTTTGTCTTCATTAAAATATTTTTGCCTTGATTTCTTTGTTCTTATATTGTAAAGAAATATTAAAGTTTTCTAATTTTGTGTGGCAGTAATTATGCCTGGGATGGTTGCATTGAAAAGGACTTTACTTTTGAAAGTGAAGGGATAATAATTGCATCACTCATATATGTTTGTATTCAGTAAGTGTCTATTACATGCCAAAAGCAATATTTGGTGCTGGGGAGATGTAGATGAGTTAGATACCTCTAATGCCTTTAAGGATCTTGTGGTCTAGCTAAGGAGGCAGACCAGTGGCAGACCCTTGCAGAAGAGTGTAACAAAGCTCTGCCTGGTACTGTGGATGCTTCAGGGTATGTCTGTCTGGTACCAGGGCTTCTAGAAGGAGCAATTATTGTGTGAGAATTAACTAAGGAAGGCAGGGAAGGACAGCCTTTTCAGATAAAGAAAGCACATAAGATAGGAAGGGGATGATAGTCCAGTGAAAATTAATTTTATTAATTTTTGGAAATGTGCAAAATTGAAAAACAGCACACGTCTGCCCTTTAAGATTGTTTAAGATTTCAGATACCTGTTTCCAAGTTCACCAAGAGAACTACATCCATAACAGTAATTCTTGCTTTGGGGCTAGAGGGATTTGGCTGCCTAGCAAATTCCTCAAAATTCCATAAGAGTCTTGCTCCCTTTACAGGATTCCTGATTAGCACACCTTGGGAACTATGTAGTCAACCCTGGAGTGCACTGATGTTCACTTCAGGTCTGAGACTCATTTCTGGAGGTTGCCATTTAAACTCTGGAAAGGCACATTTTTTGGTAGCGGGGGCGGGGGGTGTCCTATAAGTTATCAGTATATTCTTTGGCGGACAATCATTTTCCCCCTTGGCCCATAATTTGGCACATTAGGACATACCAGACAAATTTGACATCCTCTAGTACATACCTGCATTAGTGGCAGGTAGGAGAAAACTAATTTCTACTTGGCATTGAAATGTGTTTTTATTCATAAGTCTCTTTGTCTTGATAGTAGTCAGCCCTGAATTTCACACTAACATAAATCAAGGGCAGCCTAAGCTGAGTGGCATCTCTTAATCAGGGGTTAATCTTTGTATGTGCTTCTGAAGGTAGAATGTTAGGGAATGCAGCACTATCCTGTAGACCAGGAGATGCTGGTTTTGGTTTCTGAAATGATAGTAAGATCTAATATTCTTTTCAGCTTGAAGACGGTGTTCTTTTGAAACTCAGGTTGTGCTGAGGTGGAGAATATAGAATGGGAAAGGGATAGAGAGAAGTGGGAAATGGTGGGGAGTTGGTGATAAGTTAGATTTATGAGAAGGGATTGGGGTTTGATGAATAAAAAACATTGGGTGTTATTCAACGCAAAATGATATACTTTTTCCACTTAATTAACCAATCATATAAACTCATGCCTTGCTAATGATAATCTATTATGAGATGAAGTTGAATCTGCTAAATCTATTTCACAAGCTCTGCTTACTCAACCATTTATAGCACATTTAATGAGTAATTTTTCCTATAGAAGACTTAAAATAAAAGTCATTGAAATCACAGAAGATCCTTAGACCTTCATAATTTCTGCCATCATACATTACTCTTTAGTGTCTGCCAGTTCGTGTTTCTGTGTTAAATGTGAATCAATGGAAGACAGTAGAATAAAATGGACATAACTTTCCTGTATTCGTATACGAATACATAACTAGTGAAACTCCACATCATGTACAGGCACAAGAATGGGATCCTAAGTTTTATTCCATATATGTATAACATATCAAAATATACTCCACTGTCCTGTATATCTAAACAGAACAAATTTAAAAAATGTGAACCAATGGCCTAAAGTAATGGAGAATAGTGGTTGTGAGATATGTGCTATAAATTGGGTTTTCTATTGTAACCAGAAGTTTTGATTTGTCCTGGTAATTATTTCTTTTCTATAGATTTCATCCTAAAGCTGAACATATGGTTTTGTTTTCCAAATTTTAACTTTTGTCTTCAAAAACTTCATGAAGTTATTTTTCTAGACAAAAGATAAAAAAATAAAAGATATCAACTTAAATGTAGCCTTTCTGTAGTTGGCTCTGTACACAGTACAAAATTGTTAGTCCCAAACAGTATAAATGTAATTATTTTTTATCATATAGAGATATGCTTGTGGTAAGGTAGGCATTTTTGGTCTAAAATGATTGAAATAGTTAAAATTAGTGAGTTAATCCTAGTGTAGTTACAAAATTATAATAACAAAAGACAACATGTTCATTTTATTTTTGTTATTCTTATTTTCAGGGAACCATCATTTCAGGAAGAAAGAATAATTACAGTTTGGCTTTGGATCATATTTTAAGCCTTTTAGGATATAATTTCTAGTTCAAGAGTTTTGTGTGGCAAAATTAGATCTAGTATATTCTGAAGTATCCAAGCCATTTTTGCTCTTGCTTTGGATATTTTTCTAACTTTCTGCATGCTGTCTTAATCCTCCGTCAGGGTCCCTATGCATACCAAGTCACATTTGATTTGTACTTAGTTGGCTTGACTCTTTTCAGTCATGGTTTTCTGGCTGTTTAGACCCCTGTTCATTCAGCAAACTGGTGTTGAGTACCTGACTCTGTGTGGCCTGGTACATGTGATTAGGAAACATGAGGAAGAAGATTGTCATCTTCACCATTTGCTAGAAACTGATTCTTCCTCTCTTTCTTTGGTGACATTGAGACAGGAAGGCATAGTTTTCCATCTGAACTTGCATATTTTGCATCTTCTTTTGGGAGGGATATCAGGGATATCAGGTCAACCACTGAGTCACACCCCCAGCTCCTTTTATTTTAAGACACGGTCTTTCTAAGTTGCTTAGGGTCTCACTAAGTTGCTGTGACTGACTTTAAAAGTGTGATCTTCCTCACTCAGCCCTCAGAGCCACTGGGATTACTGGCATCTTTGCATTTTTAAAATAGATTCAGTGACAGCAGTGCCCCATGGACCCTGTGCCAGGAGTCATCATATTCAGCAAGAGAGAACAGCTTCTCCCAGCTTCTCCAGGTAGAGGCTGAGACTCACACCAAGAGGCCTCAGGGTTCAACATCAAGATTTGGTTGTGGATACTTTTGGAATGAGGGTAGAAACTCAGCACACTTTTCTTTCTTTTTTCTTTTTTTTTTTTTTTTTTCAGTTCAGAGAATTCCAGCATGAGTACCAATACAGAATGTGCCAAAACAATTATAATTTTCATGTCATTCTCAGGTCAATGCCTAAAGGCCTAGAAACGACCTTGAAAACCACCGATTTCACCATATTTCCTTCACGCTTTCACAAAAACAGGTGGAAATTTAACCTTTATGTAAGAGTGGCCAAAGGAAATTTAATTTTCTTCCCCAAGTATCTCATTTTAGCAATATTTGTTAGTGATGGTCCCTGTTAAGTATGAGACATTTGGAATGATGTGTAAGCTGGGGTTGACTGTGACAAAGTGTACGTGTTGTTTAGTAATGAGTTAGTCTGTGATTACAGGGAAACTGGACGTCTGATTTTCAGGGGTAGCTTCTGATTCCCAGGTAAGCAGCCTACTTCTAAGAGTGTAGTGTACTCCCTTACATGTGCCATTTTGTCCCCACAAAAAGAGAGCTTTTAGGAGTTGGATAAAAGACATTAATGATAGAGGCAAACTATGTAGCTGTGACTGGAGAAATGGTGTGTTTGTTGGAATTATGAGGCTTGAAGCTGTAATTACATGAGAAAAAAATGGGTAGTAAGATTGTCATGTCCATCTCATTTTTCTTTTGTGAGCACTGAACTGGATAACTGAATCCTCTGAGTGGTTTGCAAGAAAACTGAGGATTAATATTGTTTCTAAACTGGACCCCAAAGAAGATTTTTGGGGTGGGTAATAAGGATTTAAGTTAGAACATTTTCTTGAAAGTAAATGCAGAAAAGCACATGATACAGCCCATTGGCCTCAGTGCAGCTGAGAGCTCAATTATGATTCGATTCACACGCCTTGAAATGCTTTCCTGCCCTGAGGTCAACCTAATGACTGGAAATGCTGCAAATGCAACAGCTACTGTCTCTTGGCCTATTTTAAAACACCCCCCCCACCACCACCACCACCATAACACACATACAGTTTGTACACATTCTGAATCAGGTGTGGATAAAATCAGTTTCTAACAGTAACTTCCTTGTGAATAATACTTGGTGGTAAGGTGGGTTATCAGAAGTGCTTAGAAGAATTGTTGAGTTTCATTACTTGGTGATATTCTAGCCAGGAGAGAGGTTTTTGTTTGTTTGTTTGTTTGTTTGTTTTTAATGAGTTGTTCCTTTTTACTGGGCTCTTCCAAATTGTGATTGCCTCTAGTTAGGACTCCTTTTTATCTTGTTTTCACCCTTGGCATGGGTTTTTCTGGAGCCATATATGGAGCAGAAAGAATACCTGTGGTTCCTAGAGGTTCCATACCCTTCTTTACCCTCCTCTTTTAAGGGAGTTCCTGCAACATCAGGGACTGGTCTTTATAGTTTGAGTCTGGATGGTGATTTGCAAATGACAAGTTTCAACTCATACGTGGATCACAAACACACCCTAGTGGTTCACTCCAGTGTTTTTGTTTTTTGTTAGTAAATGAGTGGGAATAGAAAAAAAATTTCAAAGTACATGTGTTACTCATAGTATAGCCAGGTATTTTTTTCATGTAACCTTTGTTTTATTTATACACATTCATGCACGCATGTATGTTTCCTTGCCTATTGTAGATCACAAGGTAATGACCATTTCTTACCATGGGTCATTGTCAAGAGATTTGAAATCTACTTATTTAAGAGAACAAAAAAAAAAAAAAAAACTTAAATAAATACTATCATTTTAGTTCTTGTTGCCATTCTTTGCCATTCCCAGCAATAATAGAATTTTAGTATGTGTCAGTGGCACTTGACTTCCATTGAGCAAATGCGCAGTTTGGTCCCAGGGCCCTTGGTATTTTATTATCTAGTAGGAAGGTAAAGCTACTTATCTGTATTTAGGAAAATACAAGAGATGGTGAGGAAGAAGAGAGAAGCATACAGTGTAGGTGGAAAGTTTCAGGCTTTTCCTTGTGACTAGGAATTGTCAAATATCAAGGACTCCTTGCACTAATGCCATAGAGTATTTCCCTACACTTAGAAGTGATACATTGGTTTGAAAATCAAATAATGTAATGTTTTGATATTATAAAATAATAATTAATCCAAATATAATAATTATTAATACAAATAATAATTATCCAAATAATAATTCTATTATTGCTGGGAATGGCAAAGAATGGCAACAAGAACTAAAATGATAGTATTTATTTAAATTTTTTTTTGTTCTCTTAAATAAGTAGATTTCAAATCTCTTGACAATGACCCATGGTAAGAAATGGTCATTAAATGACCATTTATAGTAGGTGTTCAGAAGCATACCACTGGCCACATGAGAGCCCAGTAAATTTTCATGTTTTCTTGGCCCTAGTCTCGTTCCCACTGCTTCTACTTTTGCTTGCTCCCCACTGATCTGTCCACCATAAAGTTGCAGAAAGTTAGTTATGAAGACTTACCTGCAAAGGACCTGAATCTCCTTTTAATTGAAGCCTCTTATGAAGTAGTAGTCAGTAAGTGTTTGTTGATCAGATGATATATAACTGGTCTAAGAGACCCTTCCCTAGGCAGTTCAGAGGTGGTGGCATTGACCAGGAACTCAACTAGAAGTCTTAAAACCTGTTCCTCAAATTCTTTGTGGCTGAGGGCAGCAGGTGGCCAATGTGGGCTTCAGAATTTCTGTCTATAAACTAGTGATAATACTATTCTGAATCAATTTCTTGTGCTGAAGTTTAAATGAAGACATGAACATGAAGGTAGTCTCTGAGGATCATGGCTGTGGGTACTATGCATTGGCTGCCTCTGAACATTAAACTCAGCAGCCACAGGAATAGGACCACAGCCTACTGTGCCAGGACATCTGAAGATAGGTCCTCAGCTCCATAGTCCTCTCCAGAAGCCTTAGAACCAGCTCTGATGGCTCCTTAGACTTTGGATAGCAGGATCTATAGCAGTGGTTCTGAGTATGCCTGTCTTTTTACCTTGTACCAAGGTACTAGTTAGCAAATAGGACTCCCATGAAAAGCCCTCTAGTTATGAGAGACCCAGGAGAAAAATTGTCATCAGAATATTCACCCTCTAAGTAGATACATAACTACTATTTATTGTACTCTGTGTTTTCTGATTTGTGTTTCCTACTTCATTTCACCCCTACAAAGCCCCAATTTTATAGGCAGGGTAACTGAGAGGTTACAATAAGTTACTTTAGGTCAAGTAGTTACTAAGTATTTGTATTAGCCTGCTTTATGTTGTTATAACACAATACCTGAGGCTGGGTAACTTATAAAGAGGTTTATTTAGCCACAGTTCTAATGGATATTGTCCAAACATGTTGCCAGCATCCTGGAGAGGGCACCCTGGCTTTGTTGTAACATGGCAGACAAAGGGAACTGGTTAGGTACGGAAGGGGCAAGGAAGCAAGAGACCAGTGAAGGGCCAGGCTTACTCTTTATGTAAAAACCCACTCTCTTGGGAGTTAATTCACTCTTACCAGACCTGATCCACTCTTATGAGACAGCATTAATCCATTCATGAGCGTAGTCATGACCCAGTCACCTCCCTCTGGTCCCTATCTCTTCAAGGTTCCACCATCTCTTAACACCAAACACCATGCCAGGGACCAAGCTTCTAGAACATGAAACTTCAGGGGGAAAACTTAAGTCATATCCAAACTGTAGCAGTAGTGAAACTGAGATGGGAGCAAAGTCTTTCTGACTCAAAAGCCAGAGCATTTAGTCACTGTACAAGCCTGCCTGTAAATAATTTGGGTCAGTGAGACCCTATTGATACAAATACCATAGCCACTGTCTTGATGTCCCCAAGGGGCAGCTATCCTGTGTGTTAGGACATCAAGAAGAGTAAAGACAAGGGCTTCTCTTGATGGAGACAGGGTTTCAGCTCAGCTTGACCTATCCTTCTACCCCTTATCTATAAGTGTAGCTTGGAAACCTTCCCCACTTCAAGGAGTCAGGGGCAGTCACTGTATTTAGCCATGCATTTAGTCCAAGTTTAATATTGCCAGAGTTCTATTCCAAATAACTATGTAACTCATGGAGAACCTTGACCTTAATATAAGCATAGAAGAGTGTGGTTAATAAGGGTCTATAGAGGAATTCTGGGAATGTCCTAGCTCCAGGAAGGAAACAAAAAAAGTAAAAAAAAAAAAAAAAAAAAAAGGAAGGTGGGGGTGGTTTAATTCCATCTTCACACCTGTACTAGCTTTTGCTCAGGGAAAATTACATGAGAAGTACATGAAAGTTGGGGCACAGATTGTCATTATTCTGGAAAGAGATGTTGCTCTAACTCTGTGTTTCTTGGTAAAACAGACTCCTGGTCAATAACACAAACAATAATATGAACTGCAATGTAAGCAAGCAGCAACTTCCATAATTTCTATGCACCTCAGTTTTGTTTCAGGGAGTGGGGAAGCCCACAGAAGTATGCTTAGACCTTGTTATCTCTGTATTTGAGAAGACTGAGGGCAGGATGACATGCCTGGCTTTGAATCCCAGCATCCCTTAGCCCCAAAACTTTGACCCTTTGCAACTGTGGTGACCTGGGAAGCCCTTAGTTCCTGAACCTGCTCTCTCCAATTTTGCTCTAGGCTTGGGACCAATATTACCTATGCTTAAGAGAAATTATGGATTATCCAAGTTCTTGCTCCTGTTGTGCAAATCTGAGTTTTTCTTATAAATATTCCCTCTCCCTGCTAGAGGAGACTGGAATCCTGCCCAAATTCAAGCCCTGTGGGTATCTGCTCTTGGCCAGCCTTGACTTCTGGACCCTGCAGTCTGCTGCTTTCTCTAGTACCTCTGTAGCTCTCCTCAACCTCTTGGCTTCACCTCCTATTTATTTCTGCTACTATGCTTTCTAGAGATTCAACCTTACCTACTTGAACTTCCACCCACAAAACATGTATCTCCCTTGAGCTTGGGTCCAGTTTTCAGGTTCATTGATTCCTTTCAATGTGACCCACCTTCTCCCAGTTAATCCTTTCACTTGCAATGAACAGCAGTAATATAATTTATCATGTATTTATTTGCACTAGCACTTTGAATTCATCATTCTTACTAGCTGTATTGGCTCTGTTCCAAGATCTGGAAGCAATTTTGTTGTTAGCAGAGGAAATAAGGGACATATTAGCCAATGGGTCACCTGGTCAGCCTCATCATTTCTGCTGTTGGCCATGTGGCCATCCCAATATGACCCTTCCTCATTTCATATGCTTATTTTATGCCCTGGTTCCATTAACTGGGTTTTACATCTTGACTCCCTCTGCTAATTTTCTGCCTGGATCCCCCACATGAGACTTGAGGACTAACCCCTAATCCTTGTATGAGAGAATCCCTGAAACTTACTGCCAAGGCCTCTAGTGCCCTGTTCTGCCAGCCCTCTCATATATCTGTTGGATTGTTGAGCCAAACCCCAACCTGTCTCACCCTGGCCTGTGCCCAGCAGCCTGACCCCTTCTGGAGGGCCTCTGATGCCAGCTGTCATTCTGACTGTTCTTCCTTTTGCTCAGAGTTTGAACCATCCCTAGTCAGTGGTCTTGTGCTGGTGGACCGTTCTGCTGACTGGACTCAGATTCAACATATGCTTTTATTTTCTAAAGCATTAGGTTCTATCTATTAAGAAGTGCAGGTAAGGTGACTTGGCTAAGGCACATCTTTAATTTTCCATCTTTTTCCTTACCTCCTGTGGTAGCTATCCATTAAATGCTACTTTTCTGACCTCATTTAATCAAGAAACTTGTTCTTGGAACTCTCAGTAAACTGACATTAGCGCAATTTAGTATAATGGCATTTGCTAGTAGAAAAGTAATTTTATTGTATACAATTAAACCGATTAAAATATGATTGTTATCAGTTGTCAAAACTGTTTTCATAGAATTCCTGTGTTTTGTGTTACTTTTTTTAAAGGAAAAATTTTTCACGTTATTGTAATTCCATATAGTGCAGAACTGAACAAAGGAAGTGATGCAAATCCTTTAGCAGAAAGGTCAGTTGAGTCACTGGAGTGTCCCGAACCATGGTGGGAATGTGGAGCAGCTGTCAATGCACAGCACATTTCTTCAGATTAAGACACCAGTCATTTGTGTGGAATTTTTCTTCTGAATATTTGAACTGAAGGAGAACGGTAGAGGGATATTCATTTGTAAACAAAGGTGGGTGGTGTGGGAAGGAAACAAATGCTTCACGGAACTCTAGAGTAAAACAGATTCTCAGAACCTCTCACTCAATAATAATTCCTGCCACTCTTTATCTTTTAGGACAGAGGTGTTTGAGAGAATTGAACATGCTTAGGAATGATAAAAATGTGAATTCTGATTGGTGATCCAGGACAACAACCCAAAAGTAACAGACCTTGATATTCTAACAAGAAAAGATAATGACTGTTCCAAATTCTGATCATAATTTGTGGGCATTTACTGTAGAACACATGGCACTGGACAAGGTCTGCATGTCTTCCTCAGGTTAATGTAAATTAAGAGATGAATATAGGAAAACAGCCAGCTGCTCTTGTGGATAATTTGAGTGAAGGGAAAAAGGTAGTTTTGCAGAGGAAAAATCCTTCCAGTGTTTCATCAAGAATTAGACTGTTGATGAGGAAATTCAGAAAGCAGAGGTCATTGTAACTTTTGATTAATATTTTGCATAATTCAGACTAACTAAACCTACAATTCCTGGTAACTCAATTTGAATCTTGGGCAAGTCTTGGAATGAAACAGGATCTATTTCCAGGCTAAGACTAGCAATCATTACTGGGACAGGGATTTGATGGTCTAGTCAGATATTTCTTAGGTTGCAAATAACGGAGAACAAACCGTCCATGCCTACTACAAGAAAAGGAGGAAGATTGTAAAGTTAGACTCAAATTGAATCCACAAAATTATTAGGACCGCAGAGTCTCTCTCTTGATGCTGTCTTATCTTTCTGTGGAATGATACATAATAATTCTGTTCTCCTATTTGTCCATAACTTAAGCTTCCTTGTCGTTTACCTAGAGTCTCATGGACTTATAATAATTTTTTTAAGCCAGACAACCAAGTCATAGGTTGGTGGCCCAGTCTGTAAATATACTGGATTTGGGTCAAGTGCCCAACCTTGATTCAATCAACTTAGTTTCAGGGTTGAAGATCAGAGTAGGTTTCCTTAGAGCAGTCTGCGACCCAGACAACTGCATATAAATATTCAGAAGGCAATGGGTGGTACTTCATGCATAGCTAAACTCCTGCTAGTAAGTGAATCCAAACATTATACTGTTGTGAAAGAAGTACCCTGGGTGGGGAGACCACAATCTAGTCTTTTTTTTCTTTAGAGTTTTGAAATTCAAAGATGACCACCTTCCTTTATCTCCTATTGAAAGTTGGCCCATCCTAAATCTCTTCAATGAGAATACCTCTTTCCTGCCCCCAGGTAAAGATTAAGACATAATATTAAAAGATTTTACTACAGAGAGAGTGAACACCAAAAAGAAAGGGGCAATTGGGAAGAGAGAAGAAGAAAGGGAAGAACTAGCTGAAAATGAAGCCCTCAGTTTCCATCTAGAAACTTGATACATCTTCATGTTGCTCATCCATAAACTAGAAGATTGGGGGTGGGTTGGGGGCAGAATTGAGGGAGTTAGGGAGGAAGGGAGGTGAGGTTGAAAGTTGGAGGACAAAGAACAAGAAGAAAAGTAATTGTGATGTTATGCCTCAAGGTGGGAATTCCATCTTGGTGTTCTTGATGTGATGTTGTCAAAGGATAGGACCAAAGGTGGACTTAAAATGCAGATAATCAACTGGGCCTGGCTGGCTTTCAGCCTTCCCTTTTCCTGAAAGCATACCAGTAGACAAGCCCATGAGTAATCACTGGGGCAGGACAGCTTAGCCTGAGTGTCTCCACTTTGAACCAGCCTCAGTCAGAGATGCACCAGAAAGCAAGCACCTAGGTATTCCAGACATATTTACTGAATTACAGTATTCTGAGTTTGCCATTTTAACAAATGGTCAGAGTTGCAGATGACATTTAACTGTTGGGATAAATTCATCTGGCTTTAAAATGTAACATGATCTTTTCAATGAGCTCATACCCTTTAGAAAGGACAGAAGGACTTCTTTATTCTTTTGTGCATCTTTACTTTTAGCATTAGCCATCTCTCCTAATTTGTTGCCATATGCTCTGGCCTGCAGATCTACATATATCAAGGTTCCTCAATATCTGGTCTTGGGCCAAGTGCTAACATTGCACACATCACTAATCTTTTACCCTTCTTTCTTGACAATTAAAAAATAACCTACTTGTTGGACCCCTGAATTCATTCTGTCAAACTTAACTCAGATGTCTCCTCCTTGAAGCACTCATAGACCCCCTAGAGTTATTATATCCTGTCTGCTTTCATCAACCATGGTATCAACCTGGTATCATAGCGACTTACTTGCATGATGTTGTCCTTCACTATCTGTGAACTCTTCCTGCAGCTCTTGTGACTGTTTTGCTTCTGAACCTTCAGCACTGAGCACAGTGTGTGGCTCACAGACTGTGCTCAATGAATGTTAGTTGAATTGAGTAGACTATGTTCAGTACAGTTTAGCATTCACAATGTTGTCAGAGCCCATTCTTTAGGGCCAGCCCACAGTGACAACTTTGGAAGAACACAGGATTCTGGGTCAGGAGGCTGTGTTTAAGCCTAGCTTTGTTCTTTAGGAGTATGTGGCTTTGGTCATGTCTCCCTGGGCCTTGATTTTCTCATATGTAAAACAGCATAAAGATCCCTGCTGCTCAAGACTTGTGAAGATAAAATGAAAAAAAAATGTGAAAAGTCTTTATAATGTTAGAGTGTAGTTTATAAGTAGAATATCATCAAAACCATCCCTTTAGCATTTCAGAAAGTAATCATTCTTAGATGTGATCCAAGACAGACCTTTCTTCTACTGAATTCTGCTCTGTAGCAAACATGTCATAGAGTTGAAAGCTGCACTGTGGGGAGAATATTAAACGTGAAACATCTGGTATGGTGCCGAGTGACTGGAGCAGTCACTCGTGGCATGACAGCTGCCATTATGGTTACTACTGCTGTTATTAGGATACTATAACGTTTTCTCAGCTGACTCAGAGGAACACAGTTGGTGGTCTGAGAAGGGTAGCATATCTTCAACCTCTTGTCATTTCTGTAACGTTCTGTCCCTGCAGAGAACCGATATCATGTCTCCTTTCTCAGATCTCTAATCTTTTCTTGTGTGCTGTGAGGATGACTTTAAGCTCAGAGAAGTGCTGAAAAATCCAGGCGAGCATTGCTCTCCTTTTGGGCATGTGCTCATTCTCTTGTGATCTGTGTTTGTCAGACAGTGGAGCCTCTACCTAGGATGATGAGGTCCTAAAAACATCTGCATTTATCCGCAGGACGGACATGCTGCTTTATTTAAGTTGGGGTGAAAATGGAAGCCTGTCACGTACCTGATGCCACTGAGGCTTGTGAATTTGTGAAAAGGTTTTGTACTTGCCCTCTTTCTTTGCCTTTTTTTTTTTACCATTCTTAATTTTCCAGTCCTGCTTTTTGTTGGCTTCACATGTGCTCACCAGAGTCCTGCCAGCTTTAGTTGGAAGGAATATATTTCCGAGCTTAGTTGGACATCAGTTTTTTTTGGGCCCTGCCCAGACTTTTGACAGAGAAGGTAGTGTTAAGGGGGTTGATGGTGTCTAGACAGTAAAATCAGAAACTGTGTAATTTATGTTGTATTACAGACATACACTTCCCGGATTGGAAAAAGGAAACTGGCTTTTATCTAAGGAAGTTACATTAAAAACCAAAACCCCTGAGTATTTCTGACCTATGAAAAGTTGAAGCTTGAATAGTTTTATATAACACTTTCCAGCCTCCTCAGAGACAAGAATTATTGAGAATAGTACTTACACGGTACTACAGATGAGAAACAAACTTCCAAGTTTCAGGAGATAATTCCAAAACCGTACAGCAATCCTTCCTAGTTACTCACCTCTAGTTAGACCTCCATAAGCTCACAAGGCAATTTGGGTACTACACATCAGTTTTAGAGGGATATTGGAGAGGAGAGAGTCTGATAGCAAATGAACTTGAAAGACAAGTTGATGTGACAAGACAAGACAAGATGACATCTAAGGTCCCTGAATTAGGGACTCCCCCCCCACACACACACAAAAAAAACAAAATCAGACTTTGCCTTAAAGAAAAAGCATGCTTTTGATTAGGAACAATCATAATAAAAATAAAAATAAAAGCCTCAATTATACAACATGTATCTTGTGTTTCTTTTTAGATTATTTAATGCTTGTAAATATCAGATTCTCAATATTCATTACTGTGAAAAACAGTGAAAAATTAAAATCTTAATAAGCAAGGAAAAATTTGTGTGGAGCTAAATGTTTCAGAAGCCTGTGACAGCTTTTGTTTTGTTTGGACCTGGTCAATTAGAACTCTGAGTCTCTTTTAGAAAAGTATAAACTCCTCTGTATAGAGCTATGAGGTATCATATCAAAAGCTGCCATCTGAGCTATTTTAGAATCCATGCATTTGAAATGCTATAGTCTTTGTTAACATTATAAATTAAATTTGTGTTTTTGTGTTGATCTTTAAAAATATATTACTATTTGTTTTTGTTTTTGTTTTTGTTTTTTGGTACCAGGGATTTAACTCAGGGGTACTTAACCATTGAGCCATATCCCCAGCCCTATTTTGTGTTTTTTATTTAGAGACAGGGTCTCACTGAGTTGCTTAGTGCCTCACAGTTGCTGCGCTAGCTTTGAACTCACGATTCTCCTGTCTCAGCCTCCCAAAGTGCTGGAATTACAGGCATGCACCACCATGCCCAGCTAAAATATATTACTATTTCTTAATGTAGGAAAATTAAGCATACAACGTAATTCATTACTGAGGAATTGTCTTATTATTCTTACCAGATACTAGATTACTCCACTATGTTTAAAATCCAGTTAATTATTTTTCTGCAGATTTTGCCAGAGTCCTAATAGGCATTCAGAGTGTTAGCTGAACTATCTGTTGAGTTGCTTCTAAATCTTACATGGGGAGCACTTTTTAAAGTGTAGTAACTAGACAATTAAAATTTGTTTTGGAAAGTAGATAGTTTCCAATATTAGACATTAAAGAGGAGTACAGTGTATAGTGTGTTGAATGCTAAATACTTATGTATTATATGGTGAAATCTCTGAAGCAGCCAGGGATTATAATGAAAGCTGTTTCTGCAGCTTTGTAGCCCTTTGGCAGGAGGACTTGGAGATCAGAACTGTCTCAGACACTTGGGAAACTGAAGTCATTTGCTCACACCAGTTTGAGATGTTTAGATTGTTGACTTCCCAGGGTGATAGTTTCACAGTTCTAGCATAATGCTGAAAGTGTAGAGATACAGTGGGAAATTCTCAATTAATTGGTGGATTATCTGTACAAAAGGATGTTTTTGTAACTAGAACATTAGTATGGACCACTGCTAATTATGTTATGATGCAAAGTGGGGAAACTGCCAAAATAACAATTGAGAATAATCACCATTAACTAATTGCCTACTACCAGCTCACTGAATAGTCACAACTATATGAATTTGTGAGCTTCTCTGTAGAGTTTCTCTGCTCTCTCTAGCTCAGAACTTTCTAGCCCTACCTCTTCACACCCTTCCTTAACCCCACCATAATATTTATCTGACCAATTAGCCCAAAGAGAGATTGGGCCCCATTATCAGCACAGCCAGAAGAGCTCCTGCAGCCTCAGCACCACCCCATGCCTGAGCCTCCTCTGCCCAAAGCTCACAGTGTGCCTGTATTGCTAAAACACTTGTTTTCACCTCACCAGCAATGCAATACTGTGATATGCCACAACTTTCCCAGGATGTTTTGGCCAAAAGCTTCATTGTCTAGTTCACCACTGTTGGTCATCTTTTCATCACTGTGACCAAAATACCTGAACAGAAAGCTCAAAGGAAAAAAAGATCTATTTGTTTCATATTTTCTGAAGTTTTGGTGCATGGTCAGCTGACTTTGTTGCTCTTAGGCCTGAGGAAAGGTGAAACTTCATGGTGGAAGGGCATGATGAAAGAAAGCTGCTTAGCCCACAGCAGCCAGGAAGGAGAGGAGAGGAGGAGGAGACTAGAGAGAAGATAGAGACAGACAGACAGACAGACAGACAGACACTGACAGGAGAGAAGGTAAACCCTTCCAGGCCACACCCCCAATGACCTAGGAGGTCCTGCCTCCCAGTAGTCCATTCAGTCACTGATAGATTAATCCACTGATGAGGTCAGAGCCTCATGATCCAGTTGCTTCCCAAAGCCCCACCTCTGAACACTGGCAACTTTGGGGGACATTGTAGATCCAACCCATAAAAGCCTCACTCTTAAGTTTCTGAAACACTAAATAAACATTGAATGAAATTAATAAAATATATTAGTTCTGGTATGGAAAACCTGTTCAAAGGCATAGAAAAGAAGTGGATATATCTTCCTACAAAGAATTCATTGGTTGCCAGGACAAAGCAGGATTTTTCTTCTTTGATTTCCCTGATGACTTTGATGTACTGGAAAATAAAATATAGTACCTCCGTATTTTCATAAATCATCCTGCTGTATGTTTTTCTTTGTGAAAATGCATTTTTATGGCAGAAAGATCAGTAGAGGGAAGGGAGAAGGGGAGTGGGGGAGGGGAGGTTGAAGGTGAGATACTAGGTACTGAATTAGAAAAAGCTATATTCCAGGCTTTTATAATTATGTCAAAATGGATTCTACTATCATTTATAACTAACAAGAACCAATAAAATTTTTTTAAAAAAGAAAATGCATTTTTAGAAAATAAAATTTAAATACCGAAAGCTTCCTAGAGCTTTAATAAGTAATAGGGAATACTGTTTATGGGATAATAAAAGAAGTTATTATAGTTTTGTTTGGAATGTCCTCTTTCTTATTACCCAGACATTATGTATTCATTGTGTTCTTGAAGCTGAAATAATCTGTAGGATTTATTGTGTGAGGGTCAGTGATTCTACACTTTGTCTTTATTCATGTTATAAATAGTGAAGGAACCAGCCAAGTGCATTTTCTGATTTTAAAATATGACCCTTGATTTGGGGAGCGTAAACATGGCGTTTAACTCGTAATTCTGAATCATTCATTAAATATGATCAGAGGTTTAATCTTACTCTCATAAGCAGCTATCTCCAATATTTGCCATCCAAGAAGCTGAGGTAATCTGCATCAGGGATCCTAGAAGTCACCACAATGCCAGGTTATAAGGCTGAGTTCAGGCTCAGTTGATTGTGATGACCATCACTAGTGGCCATTTAGGGAGGGTTTAGTGTATCAGGCACTTGAGGTGTAAAATCTCACTTTAATCCTATGAAATGTATGTAATATCTACATTTTCAAGCAGCGAAACTGAGGCTTCAGCACAGTCTTGATGATAAGAGCTATTCAATAAATCTTAAAATTGAGCACACTGATTCCTCGCATTTTTTCAAGATTATTTTAGCTATACCTTTGTCATTTCATATAAATTTAGGAACAGTTGTATCTATAGATACAAAAATC
This sequence comes from Geosciurus inauris, assembly GCA_004024805.1. NCBI lineage: Eukaryota > Metazoa > Chordata > Mammalia > Rodentia > Sciuridae > Geosciurus > Geosciurus inauris. The sequence goes on along the minus strand of PVHX01003631.1, from coordinate 58,204 downwards.
TTTTGGAATTTTAATAGGAATTACATTATACCTGTGTATCCCTCTGGGGAGAATTAATATATTTACTATGTTGAATCCTCCAATCTACGTACATGGTATGTCTCACTATTTATTTAGATCTTTGATTTCTTTGGTTACATAGCATTTTATAGTTTTCCACATCACAATCCTATATATGTTTTGTAGATTATAATCTTAGTATTTAATTTTTGGAATAATTATAGTTTTATTTTCAATGTCCATAAACATGATTGATTTTGTAATGTTTATCTCATACCCTCTGACTCTGTTGAACTCGCTTATTAGTTCTAGATTTTTTTTTCCCTTGAAAATCTTGGGATTTTCTGTGTATACCACCATGTCATTTGCAAACAGAGACAATTTTGTTTCTTCTTGTCTAAAATTATGCCTTTTATTTCCTCTTATTGTCTTATTGCAGTGGCTAGAACGTTGAGTACTATGTTGAATAAATGTTTGTGGTAACAGTCAGTATCCTTGCCTTGTTCCTGATCTTTAGAAGAAAACATTCCGTCAGTCTTTAACTCTTAAGTATAATGTTGTTTGTAGGGTTTTTGTAGATCATATTTATCAAGTTGAGGAAGTTCCTGCTCAAATTTTGGGGACATTTTTTAACCATGAATGGGTGTTAAATTTTGCAAAATGTTTTTATGTATTAATTGATATGTTCATGTGGTTTTTCTTCTTCATTCTCAGCCTCATGTATTGAAGTTCCTTCATGTTGTTGCAGTGTCAAAAGGTCATTCATTTTTATTTCTGATTATGCAGAATAATCCTAAGTATAGATGAAAAATTTGAGAGTTTTTTCTCATTCACCTTTTACCCACTGGGTTCATCTGTTATATTGGATCCATAAATCAATTTGAGGAGAAATGGCATCTGAATATTTGAGTCATACAAAGAAAACCCAGTATTTATTTAGGTCCTAATGCTGCTTTTCAATGTTTTGCAGTTTCTGTACATAGTTAATGTATTTTTAGTGCTATTATAAATGGTATTTTTAAAAAATTTACTTTCTAGTTTATTGTTATATGTAGAAATATGGTTGCTGGATTTTGTATAGGAACTTTGTATCTGCAGACTTCCTAAATTCACTTACTAGTTTTAATAGTTTTTGTTTGTGTGTGTGCATGTGTGTGTATGTGTGAACCTTATAGTATTTTCTATGTATGTGATCATGTCATCTGAGGGGGAAAAAAAAGATTTATTTTTTCCTCTCTAAATGGTGTAATTGTATGCCTTTTCTTTCTTTGTTTTCTTCTTTCTTGTTTTGTTTAGTTTTACTTATTGCTCTAGTCTTTAATAAAATGTTGAAAAAAAATTTAGTTGTAAGAGTGACCATCCTGGCTTGTTTCCAGTCTTAGGGGGAAAACGTTCAGTTTTTCACCGTGAAATACAATGTTAACTGTATGTTTTTCGCAGATGTTCTTTGTCAGGCTGACAAAGTCCTTTAGTTCCTGGTTTCTAAGCATTTTCATGAACCCTTTATGAAGGGTATTAAATGTGTTCACAGGATTTTTCTGCAGCCATTGAGATGATCTTATGGTTTCCTTTGTTCTGTTAATATGAAGAATTTATATATAGCTTTTTAACTAGTATAACCATTTAAGTCAGTGATTAATATAAAAACATGAAACAATTCCTATTAAAAATTATCACAAAGTAAGAAGACCCATTTTCATCTTTTAAAAATAACATTCTTGAATTTCTAGTTAATGCAATAGAATATAAAACAGAAATAAGTGGGCTAGCATAATCAGGTGTCCCTTTATTTCCCCTGCTCTTTTGTCCTGAACTAATTCCCACCTAGCCACTGCCTAGGAATACTCTTTTCCTAGGGATTTTCACTACTTGTTCTGTCTGCCTCTGACACTCCTGTCACACATATGTGTCATATGAGGCCCACTACCTCATAGTCCTCAAGTCTTTCCTTAGGAAGTTCTATACATTAGAACTGAAGTACAGTAGTTCTGTACTTCATTTAAAATTGCAAAGCCCTCCACTCCTGCATTCCTTGTCTCCCTTGCTTTGGTTTTCCATAGGATTTATCACCTTCTCACACATTATATTTATTAGTTGTATTTTTCTATTATTTTTTTTTTTACTCCACTAGCATATAAGTTCCATTGGGTGGAATTTTTAAAAAATGTATTCCTCAAATATATATTCCTATTGTCTAGCACCATGCCCAGAATATAGTAGAAGCTCTATAAATATATATTAGATACATGGATAACAATTCAAAAGAGACTGAAACCGTGATTATTTGCCATGCTAAATCATCTAGTTAGAAACCCCCAGATAATTAAGGAGAAAGATATTAAACTAATGGGCAAATCAATTGAAAGATCAATTGGTATTATAGCATCAGTACTCTGTTAGTAAATGTTTTTGTAGTCCTGTGCAAGAAGAAATGCATTAGAAAGTCTTTCATTAAAAATTCACAGGACCCACAGAAGAAAAATTGTAAAACTTTACTTAGAGGCATAGACAACATAAGAGGATATGTATCTGGGTGATCATTACATATCTACATACATTATGAGGATTTCCAAGTTAATTTATCTTTTTTAATATCTAATATTATACATATTATTAATTTGAACATTAATTTCATATTGTTTTAATTAAATCCCCAAAGGATTTTTTTGCTTTGGCACTTGAGTTAAAGTTTGCCTGAATTCAATAATAAGTGTGTGAAAACAGCTAAGAACATTTTAAAGACATGGGGTAATATTTACTCATAGGATTTCCCTTATTATTATTACTGTAAAAGTGGTACTAGAGCAAGAATAGACATAAAATTATGGAAACAATAGTCTAGGAATGACTCAAGTGTTCATAAAATTTAACAAATGTGATAAAAGGGATTACAAATCAGTGAGCAATTGGCCATTTTTAAAAATTGGGGTGTAACATGACATCAAAATAAATTCTAAATGAATCAAAAATTTAAATGTAATATCTAAAAGAATAAGAGATGGGCTAGGGGGTGGCTCAGTGGTAGAGCGCTTGCCTAGCATGTGGGAGGCACTGGGTTCGATTCTCGGCACCACATATAAATAAATAAAGGTCCATTGACAACTAAAAAATATTAAAAAAATAAATAAAAGGACAAGAGAAATAGGTCAATTTAATGATGTGGTGTTAGGATAAGAGACATGGGAAACTATAAGCATACAATAGATATCACAATGGGAAAACTTGGTCACTTTGGCAACATTTTATTCCCTATCTCTTCTAATGTTATATTTTGAATTAATAAGAAACATGAAAAAGTGTTTATTTTGTTTGAAACATAAATTTGAACTAAATAACTGAAATAAATAATTACCTAAGATTTATATGCTTCTTTTCTATACAATGAATAGTAAAAAAAGCTTAACATATTAGACATGGATTTTGAATTAGCTAAATCAGAAATAACACAATGTTTTTTTCCTCAAGGTTTAATTTCCTCTGATATTTTTCTCCAAAATTAATACAGCTTAAGCTATAAACAACACATCTAGATTATATTGCATGGTTGTTAACATGTTGTTGACATTGTTGTTTTTAATGGAAGAACATGAATGATTTAATGATGTTCTTATAAAAGAATGGTACAAAATATGAAAACTAAGAGATTTCAAAAAATTTGCTCCTTTTTTTTTTTTTTTAAGCTTTAGACTTTAGTACAAGTCCTTTACATATTACTTGACTTCCTGGTACAGGCAATAATACCTGTAAAATTCCTTATAATTTAGAATATTAATTAGTCTTCTTCAGAATATCCTTAGGTGGTTGTCTCACTTTGTGTTTGATGTGCATTATTGCAGTTGTCATTGTTGTTTAGCATTAAAGGTAAGAATCTCCATAGATATCAATCAAATACCTGATACATTTTCCAGAAATTATTGAAGAGAAGTAGATGTCATGTGCAGAGGTGAAGAAAGAAAGCCCTTCTCCATCCCTACCGCCCGCTCCTCCCAGCCAAATTCAGACCCATTCTTGTTCCCTTGCAGCTTCCTCTGGGTCTGCCCCTTGGAGCCTCTTACCAGTTCTTTACCTCTTAATTACATTTCTTCCTGGCACTTCAGATTTTCCATGATAAATCACTGTGTGGCACATGAGGACCTTAAAAACAAAAGCAAGATTGAATATTCTTTTTTAAAAATATTTCTTTTAGATGTTGATGAATCTTTATTTTATTCATTAAATAAAATAATAAAAATTATATTCATTAAATATAATAAATTATTTATTCATTTATTTATATACAGTGCTGGGAATTGAACCCAGTGCCTCGCACATGCTAGGCAAGTACTCTACCCCTGAGCCACAACTCTGGCCCTGAGGATTGAATATTCTTTACGTGTATCTATATCCATCTCTAGAGAGAGAGAGAAATGCTAGCTCAAAATGGTTTTGTTAAACAAATCAGCATCACACAATTTAAATATCAGGACCATAAAGTAGATTCTGTGCCTTCTAGTTGTTTTCTCTAAATCAATAAGTTTAAGCCAAACTGAAACACAGAATTCTAAGATTTGGAGTATTGTTTTGATTTTGTGGGTTTTGGTTTGTGGGAGTCAGTCCAAGTCTTGATCAGTTCATGCTCCTAATTTGCTTTCATCACACCATGCCTTCAAGATGCTAATATACCAGAATTAAAAGGGATAAATTCTGTTGATTTTCTAGATGCCCTAAATACTAAATGTTTGAATTAACAGTTGAATTAACATTTAAATGTTAAACATTTGCAGGTGTAGTAGATAAGCCAAATCATCAACTAAACTAAAAGTCATTTATATTTGTTTCTGGAATATGTCATGCAATATTTTCCTGGGAAAATTTACATTCTTAATTATGTTTGGTTTACAATAATATTAAAATAACTGCATTTCCTGAATGCAATTCAATTGTGCCATTAAGGGATGTGATGTTCTTTCATCATTCCAGGCAGGGTTGAATCCCCTGGGAATAAAAATTGGCCAGGAATAATCCACACAAAAATAAAATAGATCTGATCATCTTGTTAGTCAGCTTTTTGTTGCTGTGACAAGTACCTGAGAAAGACAACTTAGAAGAGGAAAAGTTTATTTTGGAAACTCAGAGTTTTGAAGGTTTCAGTTCTTGGTCCTCTGGCTCAGTTGCTTGGGGCCCCGGGAGAAGCAGAACATAGCAGGAGGAGAGCTGCTCAGCTCTGGCAGCCAGGGAGCAGAGAGAGAGAGAGAGATGAAGGGGCCTGGAACAAGATACAGTGTCTCAGGGAATGTCCCCAGTGACTTCCTTCTTCCACCTATGCCCCACCTGCCTACAGTTCCCACCAACTCTTTGTAGTCCATTCGACAATCAATAGATTAATGCATTAATGAAGTCAGAGCCCTGATGACCAACACTTCCCCAAAGCCCTGGCCTTTAGCACATGAGACTTTGGGGGACAGTTCATATCCACACCACAGCAACTATATTTAAAAGCATCTATACAGATAGGATTTGCATTATCTCTCTGCTGTAGTATTGCTTAGCTTAGAATCACAGCTGGCATGTAGGGGGCCCTCACTAATTTAGTGAGGTAATTTAGGAACTACTTTATAGCATGCGGGTTACCTCCTTTATAGCATGCAGGTTACATCCACTTTCCTTAAAGGAAAGTGGATGAAGAGGCCATTCCCTCAAGGAGCTCCCTATGTGGTGGTGCTCAATCTGGCCATCTTGAGCCTATTTTCATTCCTTCATACTCCAGGATTATCAAACAAGAGGTCACAGTCTAGGAGATTGCCGAGGACATGGACATAAAGTGGGACTACATCACGTGCAGTCCTTAGAAAAGTTTCTAACTCTGCAAAGTCACCTTACGTTTCCCGAGGCTTTTCTAAAATACTTTTTATTGAACAAAATCTTTAACTATAAAACTCATCACATTTGAGTTAACACAGGTAGAACCCACTGAGGATATTGGCATAGATCAAATGCCTGAGGATATAGGAAAGCATATCATGCTGTGAGGGTCCTACCTCCTGTCTTGCTGTATCGATTCCAAAACCATGTATGGGAAATGGTGAGACATATGGAGGCCATTCACCTCACCTGGCTTGACTCTTCTGTTTTTTTTGTTGTTGTTGTTGTTGTTGTTTGTTTGCTTATGATTCTGTAAATAGGTGCATTTAAAAAATATTACTTAAGCCTCAAAGCATCAGCTTTGTCCAGCTAGAGGTACTGATTACCTGTAACAAGTCAAGGGTTACTTGAGTCAAATGGCATTTACTGGAGTCAAATGTGTTGCTAGGAAAGGGCATATGGATGTGTTTCTTTTTCTTTTTCTTCTTTGTAAGTACTGGCGATTGAACCTAGGGCCTCAGCCTTGATAGGTGAGCACTCTACCATCTTCAGCTGGTGAAAGTGTTTCTTAGTACTGTCATAGAGCTTTACATAAGGGAGGGAGGGAGAAACAGTCTGCTGGTTATTAGACATAGGAGAAGGGATTTAGCTTAAGGAATAGCCTAGTCCCCTTCAGTCCCTGGAACTTTTGTCCTCTCACTATCATAAATTGAAGGCAAAGCATTTGCCCAGCAACCGGCTGTGCACAACTCTCCTAGCTGTCCTTTAAACAGCACTAAAAAGCCTCCTATCTTTACCAACCTTCCCCACTTTCCTAGCCTTCTTGTCTGTAGCTCTAGATTTCACTTCCCCTTGTTCGTATCTCTTGCCATATGGCCACACATCCTCATTTGTTATCATACATACTTAGCAGAAACCTTTACCAGAAAATTGTAGTCCAGCAGGGCTCTGGTCCTCTGGAGCTAAAATGCTTGATCATCCTGTTGCTTTCTTTGTTGTCCAGGCAAACAGGAGTAAACAGGCACCCTGCTGACTGTTTATATTGCCTGGAGTTACTTGTCTTGAATCTTCACTGCAGGAAGTTGGTGAATAGCCCATTACCACTGCCTTCTCGGATATCAGTTCACTGACCTTGGCCATAACCTTAGGCTTGTTAAGTAGCATGTCTCTAATCAGCTCTGCACATGCAATTATATCCTTCTGAGCCTTGGTTCTAAAAGGGCTGGAAAGGCAGATGAATAACCCAAAGGATCCTGAGAGACCCAAACTATTTGAGTTCCTAATATACATAGACTAAGTTGTATTACTCAACTGGTTAACATAGCCTTCTAAGCCAATAAGACAGGGATATGGGTTGGTGCCACAAGAGGACGGAACTTCTCTGTACCTCTGATTATACTTCTCTCACCTGTGTTCAGCTCTCAATGCTCGAGGAGACATTTGGCACCTGAAGATGTGAGCCTTCCCTACCCGCTCCCTCACCTGTAATATTTGGGGAGACAGTTAATTAGGCAATAGGCAAGAGTTTGTGAGGTAGGAGGGGTGCAAAATATATACTCAAATATCAGGGGCCCCTATTGCAACTTTTCCTATCTCTTCTGCTTATTCTTACTTCTGTCACAGCCTTAGAGAGAAAAAAGAAATTTACACCGTGTTTGTTGTTTGTTTTCCCAGAGTAGTTGACAGTCGTGAAAACATACCCAGTTTAATGATCAAGATAGATGATCATTGTGGTCTGTCCCTTAGTTGGCTCTGCATGGACTGGCAGGCAGGTCACAAGCATTTTGCACACGCCATTTCTATATAGAGATCTCAGAGCTGCAAAAGTCTTTCTTGAATACAAGTTACCATATAAACCAGTTGGAATAAAAACCCTAAACAAAGTTGTGTGACTGGCTTATTCCTTCTGAGCAGACTCCTTGACAGTTAGAAATCTGAACTTCACATAAAACATTTCAGAAAATAAACAGATTTTCATGTTTTTCTGCCATTAAACAGAGTACCTCTTCTCTATTTTACTTTCCAAGGTCTCCTCCACTTTTTTCTTTTTTTTCTTTTTTAAGCTAACTTGCAGTGGGGGCGGGCGGGGCACAATAGAACCATGGGAATGATGAGCTCTTTATACACAGAGAAGTGAATACGGTTTAAACTAGGACCTGAGGCCTGAATTCTGTTGTGTGGGGAAGTATGATAAGCGCATGCTTGCCTTGGGCTAAGGGTGAAACGTTAACTATGATCCTGAGGAAGTTACTTCACTTTTCAGAGCCTTAGTTGCCTCAGCTGTAAAAACTAACTTGGGCTGAGGTTGTGGCTCAGTGGCAGAGCGCTTGCCCCTTACTTGTGAGGCACTGGGTTCGATCCTCAGCACCACACAAAAATAAGTTAACAAAATAAAGACATTGTGTCCATGTATGACTAAAAAATATTTAAAAAAAATAAGGAACGTGAATTAAGATCATCCTTAAGCTAATAAGGAAGTTTAGAAGTTTTAGCCAAAGTTGATGTGCCAGGAAAATGTCATGTTTTTCAACTCTTTTGAGATTTCAGGTAGCTTATTGATAGGTAATATCAAATTAACAGAAGTTGTTTGAGTAAATTGGTAGCTAGTTACCTACTTAAACAGGTTAGTTTGTTAGGTCTCAAGAATTGACGGGACTGCTTGAATAGTGGCTATTTAATTGGTTTGGCAATAAATTAACATTTAATTCAATTAACACATATTGAGGGATCTGTAAGGGCAAGGATTTATGCCAAGCGAGACATTGATATCTTTAATCTGTGTAGCATAAGGTAGTTTACAGAGCACTTTCATATAAATGATTTTGTTTGATTTTCATACCAACACTATGGAGTGGGCTGGAAAATGTTATGACCCTTTCCAAATAAGGAGATTGAGGCTCAGTGATGTCACATAAAATACTATGATTTGATCACCTCAGTCTTGGTGTCAAGAAGACAAGAGTGGGAAAAGAAAAAGGAAAACTTTTTATGGAAATTTAATATCAATAATGAAGAAAGAGGAGAAGGAGAAGACTAACTTTTAATGACCTTTCATTGTTTGTTCAACACTGTTCTAAGTGTTTCATGTGTATTCATTAATTCTTAAAACAATCCTATGATAGAGGTACTAAAATTATTCTGACTAGTAATGAATATAATGAACTCTACCAATACAGGATCTTTTAAAAATCTGTCAGTGAAACTGCACATCATGTACAACCACAAGAATGGGAAGTTATACTCCATGTATGTATAATATGTCATAATACATTCTGCTGTCGTGTATAACTAAAAAGAACAAATAAAAAGTGTAAAAAAAAGTCTGTTTTGTTTAATCATATACCTGACAGTTACACTAGAGCCTAGCACAAAATAGGTACTCCATAAATATTTTTTGAACGAATGAATTTATGTTTTTCAGATAGAGAAAACTGAGGCCCAGGTGTATGCAAAATTTGAATCAAGGCAGCCTAATCCATAATTCTTAACACCACAAGCTATCTTTTCATTAAAAATAGAATAATTTTCAATCAAAACTAAGTGTGTGTTTTGAAAGAAAAATTGACACTAACTATGCAAAGTCATAACTTTTTTTTAATCCTTATATTTAGATTCTTCCAAGGAAACGCATAATTGATGGAAAGCCTCCAACTGGATATATATTCTTTATGTAGTTATGGTGATCGGCTTGGGAAGCATTTGTTTAACTGAGCATTCTTGTGTTTCTGCTAAAGAATGCATTCTCCAAATGTGTTTAATATTTATATTTTGTTAGACTGCTCACTACAAACTAGGAAAGTACAGCTCTAATTTATCCATCAAAGAAATATGAATGTCTCAGAGGCAGTGTGATGATTAAAGCTAGAAGTGGGGCCTGAAGTGAGGAATGCAAATTCAGGTCAGTCGAAACAAAATATTTAGGAAAAACTGAGTCATCATCAGAAGTCTTTTTTTTTTTTCTTCTCCTTTTCTTTTTGTGCTGGGGATTGAACCCAAGGCCTCATGCATGCTAAGCACAGACTGTACCACTCAGCTATATCCCCAGCCTCCAGAAAGTTTCTAGCTGACAGAAACAGATGAGTGAACATCTAGAAAGAAAGATAAGAAAAGAAGTGATGGATTGTCTTTGAAAAGTACAAATGTGAAAAACAATATGGAAGTGAGATTTTGGTTTCAATATGAAGGAGTTACAGTGTGAAATCTAACACCTAATTTCATCCAGCAGTTAATACAACACAACAGCTCACCTGAAAATGAACTGCAAAGACATGCTTAATTTAAAAATGATATTGTGTGTTATCAGTGATTGAAACATTGAAAGTTTCTTAGCTGAGCATAAATGTTTCAGTAAAAAAGATATATTCTTTCCTACAAATAGCCTGTGACAATAGATGGGTGACTGATAATTCTCATTATTGTTTATGTAACTAACGTCCTGTGTGTATTTACCACTTTTTTGTACTGATACTCTAGAAAAGAAAACCAAGAGTGGATTCTCTTTATTTTATAACTTTTGTATTATTATAAAATTGATAAATATACACTCATTGGAGAGTATGCAGAAAATTCTTTAAAAAGTTTTTTTATGTTTAATATCTCAAAACTTAAGAGATTTCCATTAGAGAGGTGACATATATGCCTATATTAACTCCTTTTGGAACTTAAAAATAAACACTGGTATTTTCTAATTATATACTCCTGTGAACTAAAACATGAGGAGGTAATGTTTTTTATGTTTGAGAAAATAGAGATGCTGGCTAAGGAAATAAATATATAAATGGTGTTTTAAAAGCATACTCACTATACTATGTTATACTCTGTACTTATATGTTGACAGATATCACCTTAGTTAATATCTGTGCAGAAAAACATGTGATGTGTATTCAAAGATATATCAGGTTGTATAATCCATACTATAGCTGGGTTAGTTTCACAGTCCCTATAACATCTTGATTCCACTCTAATTAACAACTTAAAAAAAAAGCAAAGCACCAGTCTCAGTTGATTTTGGGGGTTGGGGGGCAGAGTACCAGGGATTGAACTTCAGGGCACTCACCCACTAAGCTGCATCCCCAGCCCTACTTTGTATTTTATTTAGAGATGGGGTCTCACTGAGTTTCTTAGTGCTTTCCTTTTGCTGAGACTGGCTATGAACTGGCAATCCTCCTGTCTCAGCCTCCTGAGCCACTGGGATTATAGGCATGTACCACTGGGCCAACCTCCTCAGTTGATTTTATTGGTAAATTTTACCAAACATTTGAAGAGAAATGGCACCAGTCCTCCATAATCTCTTCCAGAAAATAGCAGAAAGAATACTTTAATTCATCCTATGAGGCCCGTATTGCCTTAATACTAAAGCCAGACAAAGACATAATAAGAAAGGCCTACTGGCCAATATTTCTTACAAGCATGGATCAAAATCCTCAATAAAATATTAGAAAATTGAATCCAATAATATATAAAAATAATCATAAACCAAGACCATGTCATTTATTCCAAGTATGCAAGACTGACTCAGTGTTTGAAAATCAGAATAATCCTCCACTTCAGTACTCTTAATGAAGAAAAATAATATGGTCATACTAACATATGCAGAAAAAACATTTGACAAAACACATATTCATGATTCAAAACAAAACAAAACTCTCAGCAAACTAAAAATACAGAGGAACCTCCTTTATTTGATAAAGAACTTCTACTAAAAAACTTACAGCTAACACAGATTTAAGGGTAAAAACTAGATGTTTGCCCTTTAACATCAGGAACAAGGTACTTCTATTCAACATTTTATTAAGAATCCTAACAAGTGCAATAAGATAAGAAAAGGAAATAAAAGGTATACATGTTGGGAAGGAAGAAATGAAACTGTCTTTTGTTTATAAATGTTATGATTTTCTCCTTAGGAAAATCCCAAAGGATTAACTAAATAAATAAATAACTTTCTAGAATTAATAAGGAAGTACAGCAAAGTCTCAGGGCACAATGTTAGAGCATAAAAGTCAGTTGCTTCTCCTTATGCCAGCAATGAACATTTGGAATTTAAAATTAAAAACAATACCATTTAAAATGTAATTTAAAAAGAAATAAGTAAGGGAGGGAGGAAATATTTGTGTAAAATCTAACAAAAATATAGGATCTATATGTGGAAAACTATCAAACTCTGATTAATGAAATAGAAGAACTGAGTAAATGACGAGATTTTATGTTCATGGATTAGAAGAAGACTTCATTGTTGGAATATTGATTATTCTCTACTTGGCCTATTGATTGATTCATTCCAACTCAAAATCCCAGCAGGCTATTTTGAAGTTATCAACAAAGCAATCCTGAAGCATGTATGTAAATGCACAAAATAGCCAGTTTATCCTGAACAAGAACAAAGTTGGAGGACTCATACTACCTGGTTTCAAGACTGTCTATAAAGCTACAGCAATCAGTACAGTGTGGTATTAGTGAAGGAACAGGCATGTAGACCAATGGAACAGAATAAAAGGCCCAGGAATAGACTCACATAAGTTCAATCAATTGATCTTTGATAAGGACCAAAAGCCTTTTATCTTGGTCTGCTCAGGCTGCCATAACAAAATCCCACAAACTAGGTGCCTTAAACAACGGAATTTATTTTTTCCCTCACAGATTTGGAGGCTGGAAGTCTGAGGTTAGGGTACCAGCATGGTTGGAGTCTGGTGAAGGTTCTCTTCCTGGCTTGCAGACAGCTGCCCTCTCACTGTGTGCCCACTTAGCCTTTGCTTGCTTCTTGTGCTTGTAGAGAGAGAGCAAACTTTCAATGTCTCTTCCAAGGGCACCAATCCCATTTTAAGGATGTTCCCCTATGACCTCATCTAAACTTGATTATTTCCCAAGGGCCCATCTATAATCCCACTATATTGGCAACTAGGCCTCCACAACATGTGAATTTTGAAGGAATATAGTTCAGTCCATAGCATCATTCTTTAGAAAAATGATAATCTTTTCCAAAAATGGTTCTAGAGCAATGGAATGTCCATAAACAAAGTGAATCTAGGCATATACTTTATGATTTTCATAAACCAACATGTAATATGCAAAACTATAAAACTTCTTAAGGAATACATAGGAGAAAATCTAGGTGGCCTTGGGTTTGGCAACAAATTTTTATATATAACACCAAAAGTATGATTCACAAAGGAGAAATGTGATAATCTGGACTTCATTAAAATTTAAAACTTTTGCTCTATAAAAGCAACTGTTAGGTGAATAAAAGACATGCCACCGATTGGGAGAAAAACATTTGAAAACACATATCTGGTAGAGGACTTGTATCCAAAATATACAAAGAACTCTTAAAACTCAACGATAAGAAAACAATTCAATTAATAAATGGTGAAAAGCTCTGAATAGATTCCTCACCTACTAAAATATACAGACAAGAACAAATATATGAAAAGATGTTCAGCATCATTTTTTGTTAAGGAATTGCAAAGTAAAATGAGATACCACCACCCACCTGTTAAAATGGCTGAAATCCAAAAAATTGTCAATATCAATTGCTTGGCCAGGAAACAGAACAACAGGAACTCTCATTCATTGCTGGTAGGAATGAAAATGGCACAGCCATTTCTTTCAAAGCCAACACAGTCTTACCATACAATCTAGCAATCCTGCTGTCAGATATTTACCTAAGTGAATTAAAAACTTATGTTCACATAGAAACCTGCATATAAATGTTTCTAGCAGATATGTGTGAGATGTCCTTCAGTAGGCAAATGGATGAACTAACTATGGTACATTTGTATAAAGGAATATTATTATTCAACAATAAGAAGACATAAACAGTAAGTATGTAAAGGATATAAATAAACCTTAAATGCATATCGCTAAGTCAAAGAATGCAGTCAAAAGAGGCTATATACTATATGATTCCAGGTTTATGACATTCTGGACAAAACAAACTATAGCAACACAGAAAAGATCCAGTTGTTGCCAGGGATTCAGAGAGAGAAAGAAGGGTGAAATAGGGGAAGCCCAGGGAATTTTGAGGGAAAGGTTGGAGAAACTATTTTGTATGGTATTGTAAGTATGTATATGTGACCCTGCACATTTGTCAGCACCCATTTGTGCATTTCACAGCACAAGAAGTAAATCATACTGTATGCAAGTAAACAATCCTTGAGGTGGTTGGAAATTCCAAAATTGAAAGCAGAACTTGATAAAAACAGTTTTACTGTTTTACAGTGTCTGAAACAACCGCACTGAAGTGGGTGAGGGAGAAAGCTGATGAACTGAGTAACTTTGGAAATGAGTGGACTCTGTAAAATTAAAAGCAAAAGAAACAGTGCACAAACACTGAACTCTAGCTGATCAAGTAGTTTCTCTTGGAAACACAGGTTAGCAATTCTGGCACTGTTATAATGTGTAACTAGAATTGAACAGTTAAGTAAATGGATAGCAGAGAGTGGAAACCAGGTTTCTCACATTGGATTAGGAGTTCACAGATAAGCAAGAAAAACTAGAATAATCTATATGATAATGGATTAGAGTTGGGGAAATCAACATGAACTCCTTTTCAGTTTGAAATAGATGTTTACATGTGGAGATATTTATAGACACGTCAGCATCAACAGGAGTAAATCATGTTGACAATGTGGACCCTTGATAAATGTGAAGAAAATGGCTCTCTTGTTGGGGAGGACACCGGAAGAATGGAGGAACTTTGGTCACAGGGGTGAGAGGGGGAGGGGGCAGGGAGACAGTAAAGATGGTGGAATACAATGGACATCATAGCCCTAGCTTTATGTATGACCTAATGTATATTGTGATTCTACATCACATACAACCAGAGAAATGAAAAGTTGTGCTCCATCTGTGTACAATGAATCAAAATGCACGCTGCTATCATGTAAACCTAAATAGAATAAATAAATAAATTTTAAAAAAAGAAAAAACGAAAATGGCTGTTTACTTCCATGATCTTCTCCCAAAAACCATAAACCCAGGCCAATCACAAGGAAATCATAAGGCAAGTTTAAAGTGAGGGACATTTTGCAAAAACTGACAAGCACTCCTTTAAAAATGTTAAGGTATCTATCAGAAATAAGGGAAGTCTAAAATATTATAGCCAAGAGGAACCTAGGGATTCATCATGGTTCAATGCAGATTTATTTCTCCTTTTTCTAGTTGGTCATTAACAGTGTACTAATTAAATAAATGTACCGCACCAATGTTAGATGTCAGAAGTAGGGGAAACTGGTTGCAGATGTGTGTGGGAACACTCTACTTTATTTTTCTGTAGACTGAAACTGTCCTGAAAACAAGATTTCATTTTAAATGTTACCCAGCAACTTTCTTGTTGCTGTCAGCCTCAAGACCACAGCATCACACAGGTGTATCCCTGTAAAATTCAGTGTGAATGGTCCCTGTGATAACAGATCCTACCTCACTTGTTTGCTCACAGGGGGAAGACTGTGCTGAATTACTGACTTGCCTTTTTCAGGCAGATGTGTGGAAGGCACTTTCTCTCTTGTTAATAGTCATCAGCCCAACTGCCTAAGAGCAGAGGGCATAGATAGACCAATGTTGAGATCTGACTGGCTTCTCTAGTCCTGGCCTATTATCTCCACTCCCCCTCCTTTACACAACACTGATGTTGGTGATAGGGCAGGAACCTCAGCCTCACATAAATGGCAATTCTGGTGTTTTAGCCCCTGCACAAGGAACCAACTCCAGTGGACCAGGAAAGTTCAAGGGTATGGGCACTGTGTTGGATGAAGCAGCAGCAGCATTCCTGAGCATGAAGAAGGATGCTGCATTTTCCAGCCTGCTTTAGTGAGAGGCGAAAAGATAGAAAACTTCTGTTGACTCCTCTGAAAACTTGGTTTAACCAAAATTTGTTAATGAAATATTAAATTCTCATAAAATGTGAGGCCTTATCCTGGTATTTGGTCCATAAATTATTTTCCACCAGAGTTTTAGATCATGAAGTTCCCTCATTCCAGACCAAACTAATGATCTTTCACTTTCTGTTCCTATAAATTATAAACCCCAGATGTGTCAAATTATATAATGAAAACCATATAAAAAGAAATTTGTATTTTAAGGAACATCATAAATTTCTTGTTTTACTGAGGTTTATTGGTCTTATTTCAGTGTGACAGAAGAAAAATTAGTCTTTCATGTTTTTGCTCTATGTTACATTGCAGGGAGATCCTGAATTGAAATGCAAAAAAGGAAAATGCTTTTCTTGGGCCAATTTTTTGAATAGAGTAGGTCCAGCTGCTGAGATAAGCCTCTTGCTGAACCAAATGTATGTTTTTGTGTTTGGTCTTGGATCTTATCTGCCAACAGCAGCAAGCTTAATAACAGATGAGGTTCAAAGAGATGCCGCTGCTGTTTCAGCTTCTCGCCCTAATGTTTTCAAAGAGCTCTTCAGATTTGGTCATTATGCCCATCCCTAATCAAAGTCTTTAAAAGCTTATCATCTGCCACCATTTCCTACAGGCTTTCCGCAGAGCAACCATTACTTGTAATCATTAGTAGGATGGTATGTGGTGTGTAAATATAAGTAATAGGTATATTTCTAAGACATTTTTTAAGACCATCCTTTAAAGGATCTCAGCTTGACAATGAATTCTTTTTCATTTTCAAACTGGAACATTCTGCAGTTATTTTGCAGTTGATTTCCTAAGTTTATTCTTCAGTTTATGAGAGGTATGGCTTTTACAGTGCTAGTAAATTAAATAAATGCCATTTTGGAGTTATAGATGAGATTTAGAGATCGTTTTATTCTTTTTGTGTTTGATAATACTGCAGGAAGATGCTGCTGATTACAGAGAGAATTATTTGTAAGGAAGTTGATAAAGAGGAAAATTTTTAAGGCTTTCAGACTTTCCTAGAATGAGATGGAATTCATAGACCAACTTTGGTTTTCTTCAGAGGCCCTGTTGCTTAAATTGTTAGAAAATATGATTGGACTCTGCCATCAACTAAGCTGAGGAAGGGGCCTGTTAGCATTTGGAGGATGTGGGGTGGTGGTGTTGGGGATAGAGACCAATATGATGAAAGAGTCAGGGACCAAAATTCCTAGAACACAAACCTGTTTGAACCCACTTACCTCTGTGAATGGTTTTTGACCACAGACAGGCCTCTCTCCCCACCCCTCCCTCCAGCACAGCAGACTGATCCAGCCCTACTAGGAGGTGGCTGTCCTTGGCCAGAACAGCTCCTGGCTGCACGCTGTGCTCCACACAGCCTTCCAGACCAGCCAGCTTGGCTATGGGGATCTCAGATTTCATCTCTAGGTGCCAAGAGAGTCCCTTTACTAAAATCAAATTATTTTTCACCTGGTAATTTGATCATTTCACAGTTGATGGGTTTCATCCACAATAAAATTGTCCGCTAAAAACAAAAATTCAGTGTTATCGTTCATGATGTTACATGTAGGAACACTACCCAGTAAAAGTTACTGAGAAAACCTTGGTCAGAAAACACCAGTTCAGTTGGCCAGTCCACTCCACATCTGACCACACCATTTTAAATTCTTTCATAGAAACTAGAGACACCTGTTTTTTTTTAAATAAATATCAAATATTATTAACTTCATAAGTGTTTCTCTGCAGATAATCAAACTAATGAAATACTATTTGCAGAAGGAAACCAAAATCACAGTCACACACAGACTGTGACAATGTGACTTTATTTTTGAATCTTAGAGTAAAATATTCAAAAGATATATTGTTTCTTCATACTTTGAAGCAAATTTAATGGAAATATGTCCAAACATAAGCAAACTCAAAGTATGACTATTAACATAAATAAATCGGGGAGTTATTTTGTTACACTAAGGCTTTCATGATAAATTTATGTAAATAGATAATTCCTATAGCTTAATAATAGAGTGTTTGCCTAACGTGTGAAATGAAGAGGAAGGACTTTATACGTTTAGAAGATTTATAAAACAAAAATGAATAAATAAAAACACTAATGTGAACACTCATGTGCTTATTACACAGATTAAGAAATCAAAACTAAGAAGGTTCCTGTGTACCTCTCCTAACCACATTTCTACGCACGGAGGTTACTAGCCATCTGCATTTTATGTCAGCCTGTTTCCTTATTTTTCATTATAATTTAGTCATCTGTGTATTAAAATAATAAAGCATTTAGACTTCTCAGTTTTGAACTTCATGTAAAATAGAACCATACTCTATGTTTTTGTGTGACTTCTTTTACTTAATATATGACTGTGTGTTAGATTCCAGTGTATGACTATATCCACTTTATTTATATATGCACCTGCAGATTGACATTTGGGTTGTTTCTAGTTTCTTACTGTTTTCACCAGTCCTGAAGTTAATAGACTTTCACATGTCTCTAAGGCCATCATGTGAAAGATGTCTCAGGTAGATATCTAGGAGTAGAGCTGGGTTGTTAAGGTATATAAGATTTCCAGCTACAGTAAGTAATGCCAAAATATTTTCCAAAGTGGTGGTTCCTATTTATGTTCCCACAAGCAGTGGATGAGAGTGCTCATTATACCACATCCTCTTCAAATTATTTGATTTTAGTTTTTTTCCAGTATAGTGAATATGAAATAATATCCCATTGTGGTTTTCATTTTTATTTCTCTGGTTACCAGTGAAGTTGGGTATCTTCTCATATGTTTATGGGCCATTGTGTTTCCATTCATTTATAAATATTGTTTAACTCCCATGTTCCATTCACTGTTTGGCTATTTCTTCTACTTCTTTGAAATGCCTGAATGCCCATTTTTCTATTGGTTTGTTGTTCCTTTGTTGGTTATATGTGTTGCAAATATTGTCTCCAAGTTTGTGGCTTGCTGTTTTACTCTGTGGTATTTTCTGATGAACAGAAGTTCTTCATTTTAATGGGATCAGGTCATTTTCTGATATTGTCTCCTAAAAGTTTTAGAATTTTGCATTTCACATTTAAGACCTGACTTCCCTTTGGAATATATTCTTACATTATATGAAGAAGGAATCCAGTCTCTTTCTTTTTGTTTTTGCCCATGTAGAGAACTAACTCTCCTGCTACCATTACTGAATGATCTAGCTTTTGCCTGGTGATTTAAAATGCCCTCTTGTCCTGAGACATGTCCCCATGGACATGTGTGTGTAGATTTCCTTCTGGGGTTTTCTTTCTATTTCATTGTTCTGTTTCTTTCCCCTTTTCTCTCTATGCCATTTCCTCTGTACCACTGTCTTAATTATTCCTTATAAAAAGAAAATATAATTAAAGTAATTTTGCAAGTTGAATGTACAGTGCCTGACACTCAGTAAATGTTATCTATTATTATTTTAGTAGGACACATTTAATATATATATATTTTATATATTTAATATATTTATTAAAATAGTATTATATTTTAATATATTTATTATATTTATTTATTAAATATAATGTTTTAATATATTTATTAAAATAGTATTGAAAATTCTGTAGACAATTAGTAAACATTTGGTAGAAATAGCCACTTTCTGCATTTGATCTGAGTTACTGTGGCTATCTGAAGACTTAAGAAATACACACATTCAGTCGTTGTCTTTGCCCTTATAGGGGCTCAGAAAAACAATCCCTCAGAGTACAGCACTTTGGCAGGCTGAGTACTTTGAACTACAGGATACTGGAAAGCCTCAGAAGCAAAGTCCCTCTTTCTCCCATCTCCCACACCTCCTTTTCCCCTTAACACGAGAATTTCTCTTCCTCAAGGTGGGTCACAGAAACTAGAACTCTTCTCCTCAAAGTATGCCGTATAGCGTCAAAAAGTCACTCTTTCCCTTCTTCCTTGAAGGAAGCCTGCACAGAGAGGCCAAAAAGAACCTGAAAAGCAGGCTTCCCTGGGGGTCCCCTCTCAGTCATAACTTTTTGTCCAATCACCTTTCCACGCAGTTGTCTATTCTTCATTGAACCTAAGCATAAAAAGTTTTCCGTTTTTTGTGGGGTTTTTTTTTTGGGGGGGGGGTCTTCATTTGTGAAGACTCCTGTGTCTTATAAAACATTGATCAGATAAATTTGTTAGATTTTCATTAATCTGTTATAGGAGTCTTGACTGTGACCGTGATGGCGAGGGAAGGTATACCTCTTCATCCTCCATCCTCTTTAGAAGCCTATAGGAAAAGAGGAAGGTCTATAGGTCCTTCACTCATCCTCACTCAGCAGTCTCTTAGATTAAATGAAGAAGGTGAGCTTTGATACTTTATTTCTTTCTCAGATTTCAGTTCTAGAAGAGAAAATGATGCTGAAAGAATAAAGAACCATATGAGGGAAAGAGACTGAGTGATAAGTATCTGGCACATCCAGTTTTCTACATCTTGCTTCTATGGCATATTTTACTTATTATAAACCAGCTCAAGTTCTTTATAAAAGAAACCCATTTATTTGATGAAGGAGAGGGAAGTGCCACATTTTAACTGTTACTGAAAGAAATGTTCTTTGCTCTGTTGGTCTTGGACTTCCACAAAATACTTGATTCCAGATGTTAAATTGTTTTTTCAGAAGCCTTGTTAAAGTGCCAGAGCATTAGATTTTTTAAAAGGCATTTCCAAACCCCAGCTGATTATCACAACACACAGGAATCCAAACTTTCAAACTCAGCTTTGGCTCTGATGTGTATCAGCAGCTGCAAAAAATATGAGCAGAGGCACAGGTTCACAGGACTGGGATCCAGTGTCCTTATATGGTAAAACTATAAGTAAATTTCCTTTCCTTTCTGTTTATCAGAGATTCAGTTCAATAGTTTAAAGTGCACTAAATTTAAGGCTATCAGAAATAATTAGCTTGATAAGGTAATAGCAAACTGGTATATAAGTTCTATTATATAATATTACAGATTTTAACAATTTTCTTTTCTTTTTTCTTTTTTTTTTTTTTTGGTACTAGGGATTGAAACTCAGGGGCACTCAACCAATAAGTCACATCCCCAGCTCTATTTTGTATTTTATTTAGAGACAGGGTCTCACCCAATTGCTTAGCACCTTGCTGATACTGAGGCTGGCTTTGAACTCTTGATCCTCCTGCCCCAGTCACCTGAGCTGCTGGGATTACAGGTGTGTGCCACCATACCCGGCTGTTTCTATTAATTCTTGTACCAATGTATTCACAGTAGTGAATTTATTTTACATTTTACTCTAGCTATATATTCCTAGACTACATTCATGCAGTAACCTTTCCTCAAAATAATTTATACACACTATTTGCACTCTTCTTCTTCTTCTTTTTTTGGTACTGGGGATTGAACTCAGAGGTACTCGAACACTGAGCCACATCCCCAGCCCTATTTTGTGTTTTATGTAGAGACAGGGTCTCACTGAGTTGCTTAGCGCCTCGCCATTGCTGAGGCTGGCTTTGGACTCGTGATTCTCCTATCTCAGCCTCCCTAAGTGCTGGGATTACAGGCTTGCACCACCGCGCCTGGCTGCACTTTTCTTAAAAGCAGTTCCATCATTCCCTAGGGAAAAGACTTTGTGTTTTTCCAAAGATAGAAAGAAAGAAAGTCTTCTCATCAGGTGCCTTCCACACAAAGGCAGGAAGAGGTAGGATTTTACCACATCAATGGGAGTAGAGAAGAGGGGAAGGTGTTTCAGGTGAGGAAATAACAAAGCGAAGGCACAGAGGCATTAGTGGCCAAGAGACAGCAGTCACAGGAAGATAGTCTTGCCCTGAGCAGAGGACACATTGTGATTTTTTTTAAGGACAGACTAGCTAGAAGAGGCAGGTGAACAAATGGTAGAAGATATCCCCAAAGATTAAATTCTGTATGTTCCAGCAGCAGACTGATTATTTCTGTGTTAGTTTGCATCATTAACAAACAGCATTAGAGCATCTAGCATAGCATTGGTGACTCCACACTCAGTGAATTCTTGTAATCAGAGGTAGCTGAATTGTATAGT
This sequence comes from Geosciurus inauris, assembly GCA_004024805.1. NCBI lineage: Eukaryota > Metazoa > Chordata > Mammalia > Rodentia > Sciuridae > Geosciurus > Geosciurus inauris. The sequence continues at coordinate 36,479 of PVHX01003631.1, read as the reverse complement.
TTATAGTAAATGAGAGAATATCCTAGGCCTTAAAGCCTTTCAAATGTTTTAAATTTATTTTTAAAAAAATATTCTATTTCCTGCCATTGGCACTGTGCCTGGAATGTGGTACGTGTAGGAATTTTAAAAATCAGTCGTCTTTCTCTCCTAAATCGCACAAGCACATTCTATATAGGTGGGATAATTCAGAAGGAAGTCCTAATGATATCAGTGCAGAAAATTCCTCCAGGCTGGGTAGGCTGGGGATTTTGCTTTCATCTGTTTCTAAATCCTTTTTCAGCTATTGATTGGCCTCCACCGTGCTGAGGCTGAGATGTCAACTGATCTTCCTGTGGTTCCTTAAGATTCCTCCTTTTTAGAGCAGAAGCCAGCATGGCTAGAGTACTTCTAAGGAACCCATAGCAGCAGACCCCATGGGGAGCCTCTGAATGATGGTGAAACACATTTACCCTCAAATGGTTCAGCAGTTGTCATCATGGCAGCTCTCAGGAGCTGCAGGTGTCTTTTTTTCACTGTCTTTATATTTAAGGTTCAATAGAATTGTCTGCTGTCCTGACTTCTGGGTCTAGACAGATGTATACTGGATGAACATTGCTAAGGGCTGGGGATACAAAAATGAAAGACAGCCCTCGCTACCAGATGAGCTCAGGCAGTTTAGTGAAGGAGACAAACAAGGACTGCACAGCATGATAATGAACACAGCATCGATCCCCCGATGAGGGTCAGCATTTACTCTATCAGACAATTGAGCATTCTACTTTAGGCAGGTCTGTTATCTTTCTAATAGTTCTCCCAGTTATATGGAGTTTTCTGTTTGTCTTACTTGACCTTAACACTTAGTTTGTTTTTTAAATCTTACTCTATGCTACTGACTGTGATTGTTCCGGATGTTTAATTTATTCAATTCAGCCAGTTCATAACAATTAATTACTATTTCTTAGACTCCTGACTCTTCATCAAACTGTTATTGGTTTGTCTCATGGGCGATGGTAACTGAATGTTTTTGTATGCCCTGTGGTACTGTGTTTCTGTGCTGCTGTAGTAATTTGTGAACTATACCAAGATTGGTTGCTGTGGACCCCTGCCCAGGCACTCAGTCAATGGACCTATGAAGAATATGCTTGGTTAGAGCTGTCTCTCAAGACATCTTCTCCATCTCATGGATGAACAATGCTGTCTGCAACAGCCTAGGCTCCCTTTGATAGTGACTCTACTCCTTCATAGGATCTCTCTCCCTCCTTCCTACCTCAGTCATCAGAGTTTCTGCTCCTTCTTGGTCCCTATTCCTCAAGGTTGCTGCACCAGAAGCACAGGGATATTTCTCATTGACCAACAGCATCCAAGGTTATTATAGAAGTGAATGCCAACTGCTTTGGAATATGGAACTAAATATCTGCCAGGAGAGTTTAAGTAGCCCTTCACCAGAGAGGGAATGTTTGGATCAAGAACCATGTGTAGGAGCTCCAGGTGGAGAAAGATGGAGGATATTTTAGGTAGCATGTGAAGAAATCATAGAAGTGTAACAGAGAATCTGCAGAATGGTGGGACATTTGATGTGACTAGAACCTAAAGGAACAGGAGAAAAGTTGAGAGATTAGACAGTGAATGCCAGGCTGAGATGATTATGGTTTGTCCTACATTGTGATTTGAGGAAGAATAATGAAGGTGTTTCTTTGGAGCAGTGGTGTGATCAGATCTTGCTCTTTGGGGATATCTCTGCTGTAGATTGGAATGTCAAAACACTGGACAGAGAGAAATAACCTCAGGGTTCCTGCAGCAGTTCCCACTGAGAAATGCAGAGTCTGCAGAAATAGTAGCTGTGGGAAAGAAGAGGGTGAGGTTGGAGGTTCCTTAGAGTTAGACCATTAGTGCTGTGAGGGCAGGAACCATGTGTGTTCTAGTTCTTGCCCCTGTTTGGATGCCCAGGTTGACATGGCCTCTTTCTTGCCAGATTCCTACCCTTTCCACCTTTCTACCTAATTATACTGTCCAATGTAACAGATCCATTCATTGCTTCCACTGCTGTTGAATACACAGAATTGCCATCAGTGAAGTAAATAAAAAATTAAACTAAATGTCTCCACTTACTTTTATGTACATCTTTTTGTACACCATTTTATTTTGTCTGTCCATCTAGGTTATTATGGAAGAATGGCTATAGTTTTAGTGGATGTTTTTAATTTGCCCCATTTCAGAATGTAAGCTACATACAATAAAATACTTTTTACCAATGTTTAACATGAAGTGGATTATATGTACAGAAATAGTAATATTTCCAGGAAGTACTTTTTAAAAACACAATAGAATATATGACGATATTTCAAATCAGGAAAAAACACAAAACAAAATGATATATTTTATACATATATACATGTAAATCCCCAGAAAACAGTTTGAAAGTGAATACCCTAAATTGATAACAGTGGGTACCTCTTGAGGAACTACTAGGAGGAGAGGGGAGATCTTTTAGTTAATCTTTATTGTTTGAATACTTTATCACAAAAAGCAAGAAAAAGGAGAGGGAAAGGGACAAGAAGGAGGGGAGATGAAGTAAAGCAACCAAAAGCAAAGATCTTTTGAAGCAGAAAGTTCCTCTTTGTGCATACATTTGTCAAAGGCAAAAGAAATTTGAAAGTTTGTCTTTGTCTAAAATAAAGAAGGACTTGGCTTCATTAATTTTTTTCTTATAGCTACTGAAATTGTTAGTGATAAAGAAGTGCAATGAATCTTGTATCCCATTTTAAAGTAAAAAATCTGTATTGCAAACCTGAGCCTGCCTTAGAATAGCTATGAGTTCAGACTAACAATTTAAAATTTTAGGTACATGGTCTTCCAGTTCCACAGGAGGGGAAAAAAATACTTATCCCTAAAAAGGATATTGGAGGAGACAAATGACAGATGTAAAACACAAGAACTGAGCACTTGAATATTATGTAAATATAAGATAGAATGTCCTGGTATAATCTCATATATGCATACTGACAGATATTGGGTATCTATTATATAATGTGTACCAATTTTAACATGCAGATTATTGTTTAAGGTAATCTTGCAACATCCTTGAGTCAATATTACAGAAAACTAACAATCAGTTCTTTCAGTTTCAGATTTCAAAAAGCCTCCTTTCAGATTTAGATCAAATAGACAGCCATTATTTTTAGTGCTTGAAAACACAGTGCCGTCCCTTTGGAAATCTCCAATTAGTAGAAGCATTGTCTAATTAGGTGAAAATGATCATCTAAGAAAGTCTATCAGTTGTTCTAAAAGTAAGATATTATAAATTCAAGTGTATTTCCAGATGCCTGTGAATTGCTGGAAAGCTGCAAGCTTAACTTTCCGCTCTGATAGCGTTTTAAAAGAGGTCAGGGTACGTTTTACCATAGTGTCTAGCAATGTGAGTTTATTCAGACCTTTTGGCAGACATTCCTGCACACTCAAGCTAAATCAGTGAATCATCCATTGTTGGCCAGCTCCACTTTCAGTTGCTAAGAGATTTTTCAAGCATACTAAGGTTTTATTCTAGATGGTCTGTAGAAAGGCAAAATATATCAAATTTTAAAATGCCTCATCTTTCCTAAATTAGTAATTAAAACTTGCCCAGAGCTTTAATTTGGGGCAATGAGAAAGTCTATGTGCAGCTGGAAGACTTTCCACTTAGGAAAATACACAAGAAAATGTTCTGCCTGTAACTCTTTAGAAATAATGTGTAGAGGAAATGGAAATATTTAAAAAGAGGACACACACCAAACACAAAAACTTGGGGAGGGAGGTCGAAACTCTTTGAAAGAAATATAACATGTGTTTAACGTTTCAAATGAAGTTTCTTTAATATTATTGAATGTTCTCTAATTTTTCTGTTCCTCTTTGAGGACATTTTGAGACATTTTTTGTAACTTAATACATTATTTTAAAGGTTTGATATGTCTTTTAAAATGTAGAATAAAGCCAGGCACAATGGTGTACCCTTGTAATCCCAGCAACTCAGGAGACTGAGGTGGGAGGATCGCCAAGTTCACACAAGTTCAAGGCCAACCTCAGCAATTTAGTGAGCCCCTAAGCATCTTAGTGAGACCCTGTCTCAAAAAATAGAAAAGGATGTGGTTCAGTGGTTAAGTGCTGCTGGGGTCAATCCCTACTGACAAAAAAAAGAAAAAAGAGAGAAAGAAAATATAGAATAAAAATGTTATAAAAGAAAATAATTTTTTCAGCTTGTTCTTTGTGAATGTACTATATTCTGTTCTTGTTAGTAACAATATGGAAATTGCTAAGAGAGTAGACATTAAATGTTCTCACCATGAATAAATAAGTATGTGAGATATTGTTCATGTTAATTACCTTGGTTTAACCATTCCATCATTTATACATATTTCAAAAATATAATATATGAAATATAATGTTATAGGATACACATACGGCTTTTATCTGTCAATTTAAAAAATAAAAATTTAAAAATGAAGTTTATTATGTTCTATACAATAAATATATGATAGTTTAAAATATATAATCATTTTATTTATGTTCTTTTTGAACTTGATGATGATTTCACATTATTGAGATTCCCACAATTCATCATGGATATTATTATTTCATTTTGATGAAAGAAAAGGGATAATCTGGACTATGAATTTAAAAAGAAAGATTGAATGTAATGTATCTTAACTTAAAAACAAGATTTTTTAAGCTTATAATATTTATATTTAATGATAAAGTGAACTTCTCATAATATGGAATTTTATTTCATAAACGTCTAATGAAGACTATATGAAATAATCTAAAAGGAGCTTAATAGATGGAATGTGGGCTTTGGAGTTGGCTATTCTGAGTTCTGGATGGTGTGACCTTGAACAAAGTTAGTCACCCTGTTTGGGCCTCGACTTCCATGTCCGTGAACATAATGCACACCACACCAAATAGCTGTGGGATTCAAGTAAAGAAACACAGGAGCTCTGGCACATAGTGGCTCCTGGATGACTGCCGCTTCTCAGCTTCTCTAAAACTGTTGGAGGTTCATACCAATCTGCTCTTAAATGCTCACAACCAAACCCTGTTTGTTTGAGGTTGGCGACATTAAGTGTTTTGTTTCACTTCTCAGTTCAACCCAGATGTCTTCAGGTAAGTGGGAGAGAACATTCATCTCAGGTCAAGGGCTTGGGATAAGAGGACATGCAGGAGCCTTGTGCCTTGGTTCTCCTTGCAGAGAAACAAAACATTTGCAACTTTTGGGTTCTTGCCTCCATGCAATCACTCTCTCTCTCAATATCTGCACTCCCCTTGAGTCCTCTCTTTCAAATAGAAGACCCTGCTTTCTCCAAAGACTTCTGTCCCAGAGTGCCATTTTCAGTTTATTACTCACTGCTACAAAACAGGGCTTCCTCAGGGCACTGTAGATCTAGCCCAAACCAGCTTCACAGCAGGGAATGGACTGTGTGCCTTGGTACTAGCAGTTCACCCAGAACATGACTTTTTAAAACATGGACCAAGCTTACAGAAAAATAATGAGTGACCCTATTTATATGCTCAAGCCTCCTGACACCTGTGTTTGTTTAAAGGCAACATCTCCATGTCTGTACTGACAACTCAATGATGCACGCCCTTTACAGAACCAAGTACCATATTTTTACAGTAAGCTTTTTAATATCAGAGAAAAACAAGATCTCTTCCTCAGGTGTTTGGCAGTTGCCCTGTGTTATCTTAGATACAGTTTAAACCCTATTTCTTTTAGGTAATCTTGTTATTTTAGATGATTGACTAAATGAAATCATACCCATTTGGACTGTCTAATTAAACTGAAGAGAATTGCTAGAATGTTTGCTCTCAGAATAATGTGAAGTGGCAGCTACATGGAGCTGATACAGAATCTGGTAGGTCTGCATAAGAAATGGAAGGCCCCATGTAACTTATTGGTACTAGCAAAAGAAACATGTCTGTGCTGGTCAAGAGAGAATTGATGATGACAAAATGAGGCTGTAATACTTGTGGGTAATGTTGATCTGCATTTTCCTGGTAAGCTTTATTTGTGACTTATATAGTTCTTAAAGGAAAATTTCATAAACTTTGTATGGGGGGGAGCTTAAATATGTCCTAGAAATTTATTAAAACTGATTATAGTAAGATTTCTTTTTTAAAAATATTTTTTAGTTGTCAATGGACCTTTATTTTATTTATTTATATGTGGTGCTGAGAATCAAACCCAGTGCCTCACGCATGCTAGGCAAGCACTGAGCCACACTCCAGCCCCAATATAGTAAGATTTCTTAACCTATTAAAATAGCAGAAAGAGGAATATAGTTATGATCTAAGATACAGAAATTATTTTGTATTAACTAGTAATGTGTTTTATTGTCAGCAATTACAATGTCAGGCCCACCTAAGGCCAATTATAGAGTTTAGTCATTCTCTGGTAAAAATGAAACAAAATGAAACCCAAGGAAAAAAAGTTTGCATTTAATGCCTAAAGAAATTATGTTCCCCCAAATAAAGAAAATCAGCATAAACTGACAAATTGTGGTGGTGGGTTTGAATGACAACACTATATGAAACAACTCCTATGGCTTTGTATTAGTTTCCCTTTGTAATCATAACTTTATAAGTCAACTTGAGAAAGAGGAGAGGGAAATGGGGGAGAAAAAGAGAGGGAGAATTTTCCTCACTTTCTAAGTCATGGCTCAGAAATGTGTTATAAAACACTAAGAACGGAAAAGCCATTACGTAGAATATAAAGAAATACTTGAGTCTACAATACCATTGAACTCTTGGATTCAGTTTCAGCAGACATGCTCTGTATTCCCACAAGTGTCTGGAAAATTAACTCCTATTTTTTTCTGTCTGGAGTTGCAGTTAGTATTATTATTTGCTCCCTGGCTCAATCTGGGTCAGACCGTTCTGCAGTAACACAGGTGGATGTTGAAACAGGGAATCTGTTGAAAAGATTGCAGAGAACTGCTTCCCTAAAGCAGTTTTGGATGGCAATTTGATGGCAATCAACTATGGTAAGGACAAATGAAGCTCAGCAGTACCTTCTAGAATGTGGCTGTTCAGAGTTTGTCAGCTGCAGTCCAGTGGGCAGCAGTTCCATTTGTAATGGCTCCTTATGAACTGGTGGCATCACTAAGAAGTGGGTTCTAGAAATGGAGGTCATTGAATGTTTAATACTTGGGAATTGTATTGTTGGTCTGCCTTTTCTGGATTAGCTCTATTTGTGAATTATAATATGTAGTTCTTAAAAGAAAATTCTGTAAACTTTCGTGTGTATTTGTGAACTTGAGATGTCGTAGAGACTTGTTAGAAAAACTAGTTATAGAAATATTTCTTAATATAAATAGCAGGAGGAAAATAGCTTGGATTTGAGATATAGAAACTATTTTGTATTAATTAATGTATTTTGTTGTCAGCAATTACATTGCTAAAATGTAACAAGTGAAATTTGCCAAGAATACATGTATCCATTTGTAAGTATTCACAGGAGGGAAACTATATGGTATACATTCTATCCATTAAATTATTTTTCTAGTAAACAACTTGACATAAAATAGACTGACATCCATTTAACAGCAATGTTAAATTACAGATTAATGTTCCAAAATAAAATTTGAACTGATCTAATACATAATTCAGTATGAGGGGGAAAATAGATTTTTTCTCAACTGAGGTTAGATGTAATTTTTTTCTTTTGAGAATAACTTATTTTCCCCTAATAATTTTAGGGCTTGCCTGAACCACAGCCAGCCTTAAGAATCCTTTTCAGAAATGTTTAATGTTATATTGACTGAGGAGCAACTTGGAGGTTGAAAAATAGATCAGCATTTCAGTTTCTGACTTTAGACTATTTTTAAAGTAAAGTGCTGAGAGTTCCAATTGAAAAATTGCAAGTGCTCCAGGACACTGTGCCTGGAAATAAGATTCCTGAAGAGTAGAGCTTAGGGATGTTTAGGCGGCCCTTATAGAAATGAGCTTTCAAAGTACATTTTAAGTACAGTGTGTCTCGCACGTTTTGAATGGTTCTTCTCAGACTTTTCTTGGATATAACTATTCTATTTTCCATAATTCTGTTTGGTAAACCTAGGAGTTTACATGTCTAAGGGAAAAATTCCCTAAAATTGCTCCTATTACTCACCAGATCAAACACTAGCAGGCCCTCAGGGAGGGTCCTAGCCCAGGGCCAACACACACAGATTCATTCTTATCACTGTGAACAGACCATCCTCCAGGGGTGCGCATACAGCCTTCTCAAGAGAACAGGTACTATTGAGGTTAAACTAATATTTTTGAAACAAAAATGAGAATTCTGAGAAGATTTTTATTAGTTAATTGTGTTTTCTAGAAATGAAACCTTAGGTCAGCTGTATTTACCAGAAAATCCACAAAGCACTTTTGTATCATAGTCTTTGTGACAGAAATTATAGGATTCAGAAAAAAAAAAAATCAGATTAATCTGAGGCTAAAACATTATAGGAAATTCATATATACTATATTTTTAAAAATATTTTGCCTATAAGAAAATATGGGACATACTCTCATTGCTATAGGTGACTCAATTGAAGGAAAAAAAGCCTTCACATTTTCCTGACTAGAATAGAGAAATGAGGTGTATTTTTGAAAAGACTATTTTTTCAGAACATATTTAAAAAGAACTAGGTACAAAACAGTTTATGAAAATGTTTCGTTAGGTACTAATACTTCTTTTTTCAAATTTACATATAAATGAGTATCTGATTCAACAGTTGAATGATAGATATTAAACAGCTCAAAACCTGCTTTTCTTAACATTCAAGGTAAAATTACCTTTCAGCCTCATTGCAACTCTTTTTTCTTTAAGGTAACTATTAACCATGGCATTATGTATGTGCTGTTTAAATTCTCTGTATTTGATTTATTTAGCGAGTCTCTCGTCCTCCCAGAAAGTGAATAAATCCAGGTTAAAAAAAAATGTCAGTAATGAAAGATTTTATTTTTCATGCATTTCTCAGTTTTGTAGTAGGCTTTCTTCTCTTTGGAGCTCTATGGTCTTGGAAAAAATGAAGGATTTCTGTAATTTTATCATTGGACAATGTCAATGTAGTATATTATAGCTACTTTTAAATACTTAAATGCTGTTTCTATGCAGCACCAAAATTTAATGGCAAAAGAGTGCAGTATACTGTCTTCAGAAGTGTTCGCTTTTTAGCCCAGTGTTCTGGTATTGTATAAATTAAGCTTTAGAAACCCTAGACATCTGCCTGCCATGTGTTGGAAAAAGGTAATCACATCATGGGTGTAGATCTTAACTCTAATTACATTTTTATATTTTTCATTTATGCACCATCATGCTGCAGAAGGGATAAAAGGCAGCCTGGAAGGATATATAAAATATGAGGTACACATAATCAAAAGAGGGGTAAAGGAGGAAAATAAGAATAATTACCAGCCAGGCGCGGTGGCTCAAGCCTGTAATCCCAGCACTTAGGGAGGCCGAGACAGGAGAATCGTGAGTTCAAAGCCAGCCTCAGCAATGGCGAGGTGCTAAGCAACTCAGTGAGACCCTGTCTCTACATAAAACACAAAATAGGGCTGGGGATGTGACTCAATGGTCGAGTACCCCTGAGTTCAATCCCCAGTACCAAAAATAAATAAATAAATAAAAAATAATTACCATTAGGTAGAGTTAAGAGGGCAGTTTGTGACATTCAGGATCTGTATACTAGATGGGTCACAGATTCTACTCTAAACCTTCTTGCTGCCAGTGTAGAAGGGAACTGGGTAGGTGTTTCAGTCTATGAAGACTCAAAAGTGCAGGCAATTTGGTTACTGATTAGAAGGGAAGGTATGCTTACTGCTAAGCTCAGAGAGGCATTTCCTTCCAAGGACCCCATGTGGACAGTATGGGTGAAGTAAACAGAATCTTCTAACCCCATTTTTACAACTGGTGCGACTCACTGAATTCATTATCACAGCAGGTGAACTCTCTTCCTTTAGGTGTGCTGCAAGAACAGACCATGTCCTTTAGGCATGGCTGAGATATAACAAAAGAGAGCCAAGATTCTCCAAAGTGGAGAAAAGTATCAAAAACCTTTGAGTTAGCCGGACATGGTGGCGCACGCCTGTAATTCCAGCACTTTGGGAGGCTGAGACAGGAGAATTGCAAGTTCAAAGCCAGCCTCAGCAATGGCAAGGCACTGAGCAACTCAGTGAAACCCTGTCTCCACATAAAACACAAAATAGGGCTGGGGATGTGGCTCAGTGGTCGAGTACCCCTGAGTTCAATCCCTGGTACCAAAAAAAAAAAAAAAACCTTTGAGTTTACTTGGGTACGTAGACAAACAAAACAAAACAAAACAAAACAACATCAAACACAAACAAACAAAAAACCTAGATCTTCACAGCCCCCACCATTCTGTTTAACGAGGCTGACATGGAGACAATCTCAAAAAATGGTGTTCATCTCAGTAAAACATCTATTGAACTTGGGCAGTGTTATTGTCTAGTGTTATCTCTAAGATGAACTACCTCAAATTGTGCCACCCAGGCAACTAAACCAATTTAACTTCTCTGATACTATTACTTATGTGACCAACAAACAACAAAATAACTTCAATTTTAGGATATTTGAATCACAGCACCCCTCCTTTTTTTGGTATTATTAGCTATTAAATTTGTTTTAGCTGTCCATTCCAAAACAGCCTGTTTTTCTACACACACACACACACACACACACACACACACACAGAATATTTCTGACACCAGATGTGTGGGATTGTGATCACACTGACCAGTTCTCCAACACCAGCTGGGCATCTTATAACTCGATTCAATTCTAACATTATCTACCTGTTAACAGTAGATCCCATAAATTCAGGGCTTTGTCCCACAAGACTTCCCCCATATCAGATGCTAATCATAAATCTGGACCTCTTGAACTTCTGAAAAAATAGCTATAAATTGGGAGGTCCTTAGGATGCCTGCTGAATGTTTCATAATTTTGCATGGCTCATGGAACTCAGGGAACACTTTATTTACATTTACCCATTCATTATAAAGGATACAACTTAGAAACAGCAAGGTGGAAGAGATGCATAGGGCAGGATATGGAGGTGGGTATCCAACTTCCTTGTCTTCTCTAGGCATGCCACCCTCCCAGCACCTCAGTGTGTTCAACAACCACGAAGCTCATCAAATCTTGTTCAACGGTTTATGTAAAGTTTAATCTCTGCCCTCCTATGCTGCCCTACTTCCTAGAGGTCAGTGGTTGAGGGTAAAAGTTCTAACCCTTCAGTCACTTGGGTCTTTCTGGTGACCAGCCCCATCCTAAGACTATCTAGAGACCCCACCTTGCCACCTTATTAGTATAAACTCAGGTGCAATGGAAAAGATTTTGTTATGAATAACAAAAGACACTGTTATCACTCAGGAAATTCCAAGGGTTTCAGGAGATCTGTGCCAGGAACTGGAGGCAAAGAGCAAATTTATTTCTTATTATTCCACAGAGATAAAAGAAATAATTATATAAAGAATGTTTGGCCTTCTGCTCTCAATAGCAGAAGACCAACCATCTTTTTCAACCAAAAGCAGTATGCAATCAGTAAGAAACACGTTGAAAACAAGCCAGGATATTCTCACAATCTTCTATGCCTTTTCTATCCTTTCTTTCCTCTCCTTAAAAAAGAAAAAAATATATATTGTACATGGAATGCAGGAGGCAGGAGCCATTTATCTCTTTTCCTCATATTTCCTTAAAGAAGGAGACCATTGCTGTGAACCATTCAGGTCCTTTTATCCAGAGTAGATGACTAATGTCGTTGGTCAGCCATACTCCTGAGTGAATTGGTAGGTGGCTTCAATTCATAAGTAGGAAACAGATTTTACCATTTTCTCTTTGCTCAGCATAGCATCCTTTGCCCTTCTGTTTCCTGTTGGCCTGTGGAATATCTTGGGACAGGAGGGTAGAGTGGAGGACCGTACGATTGAGTTTTTAAATCAGATTCCCCTTGCTTGCAGATCACATTGTATTCAGTTTTATCAGGGGACTCTGGATGAAGCTGACATCTGACCCCCTTTTGTCAGTGTCTCTTCCATAAGGTAGAAGAGAGGATAGGGCAGTGACTGACATTCCTGACCACCAGCAAATAGTGCAAAGACCCTGGGGAAGCACTGGGCTTGATCTAACTAGAAGAATATATAACAGTTTTATTCCTTTCCTTCCTTTGACTTTTGATATAAAACTGAATGAAGTTTCTTTTCCTACAAGTAATAAAGATGCTTCTCTTTTTTTCTCAGAAATTAAGAGGTCTTATAGAAATGTTGAGTTGGATTACACATTCTTTGCCATTATCACTGAATTATATTGTAATAGAAGTTTCTCATATTTTCCTAATTGTGATCCCAATGTATGAAATTTTCTTCCTAACTCTCTCTACTTTCATTGCCATTCCATTCCCTTTTGGAGAACGTTATTTAGAACATGAGTTCCCCAAATCAGGGAGTTCACCTTAATCATCCTTGGGTCATATCATTCATTCATCCCTGACTCATTCATTCCGCAAAATCTTGTTAGCCCCTCCTGCTTGGTAGGCTCCATGCTAGGCCCCATATATTGTGTGGTGACACAGCCATCAACACTGAGAGTAGAGATCCCACCCTTGCTGAGCTTAGTCTCTAATGAATACTATCCGGACAAGAGGATTTTAACTAAGTCACCAAGGCGTTGACACAACACCAGCCACTCGGCACACATCTGTTCAGTGGATGAGCAAATCTGTAGCAATAGAAATGGCACATAGTATTCTGGTGGTTTTGTTTGAATGGTCTAAATGCCTAGACTGAAATGTAACAGATAATAATTAATGAACATTCATTGAGTAGGACAACACTTAAATGCTGTGAGGTAAAAACAACTTTTAGCATCCCTGTTACAGAGGAGGAAACTGAAACTCTAAGTAACTTCCTCAACTTGCCCAATCAAATAACAACAAGTTTTCCAAACCAAGTTTTTCAATTCCTGGGTATGAACTTAAGCATTTTGCTGCCTAACCCACAAGCGTTGTCTGTTTGAATTCCTTTTAGTGAATCCGAAGACCTTAAACTAGCTGGCTGTCTCTCAGGGAACTAAATGCTGTGTATTGAAAGCAGGTGAAAATGGCTTCATCAGGAGTTCAGCAAAAGGGACACTTTCTTCTTTTTATCATTTTTCAGGGAGCCATTGGTTGTCCTAGAGTGTTAATAGCTACCAGGATTTTCCTGCATGCTACATCCAGATCAGTTCAAGAGGAGACAGTGTGGCTTCTTTTTTTTTTTTTTAAATATTTATTTTTTGGTTGTAGGTGGACAGAATATCTTTATTTTATTTTTATGTGGTGCTGAGGATCGAACCCAGTGCCTCACGCGTGCTAGGCGAGCACGCTACCACTGCGCCACAACCCCAGTCCCCAGTGTGGCTTCTTATAGTGACATTTCCATGTAAAATGCAGTTTTACACTTGCCAAGGGTTCTAACAATTCTGCATAACACATTCAGAAATGGAACCGGAAGGGGAAAAGGGAAGTTGTTCCTGCCCGTGCTTCTTCCAGTTTTGTTTCTCAGGGAAAACAATGTACATGGTTTAAAATGATTTTTTATAATTCTTTTTCATTTAAACATGCAGATTATTTCTGTAATTCACAGTCGGTGACATTTACTGTCTATGTAATTTGTATTTATAAGGCTAGTGTTCAAGAGGCAGTTTATTTTTTTCTTAGCAGGGCTGGGCTGGTGATGCAGCTCAGTAGTAGAGCATTTGCGAAGCATGTACCAGGCTCTGGGTTCTGTCCTCAGCACTGCCAAAGGGGCGGGGTGGGGGAGGCCCACAAAAATAACAGCAACATTAGCTTAAATTGAGCGCTTGCTTTGTGTCAGGCTTTGCACTAGGGCTTTTTACATACGTTATTTCATTTAAACACCAAAACAGACTTATGAAATAGTCTCTATTCTAATCTCTACTTTATAGACAAAGAACCAAAAGGAGGAGAACATCGGTAATAACTCAGGAGTGTACAACTAGTAACAAAGTGGTAGATCCTATAACTCAAAATGAGGTCTGGCTGATTACAGTGTCCATGAGCTCAGCAGCTCTTAACCAAGTTGCCACCTCCCTGCCAAGCTGGCCTGACTCAGAGTAAACTGCCATCAGGTAAGAGATGGCAACTTGGTTAAGGCCTTGTGGTCCAAATGTATAGGTTTCCCAGTGGCAAAATTATTTGAGGAAGAGTCTGGCAATAATTCTAGTTTTCTTTATTAGGGAAAAATGGAATAGTTTCCCCCAAACTATTCAGAATTTGTTTGCTTCAAGTAGAAAAGTTCCCAGATTCCTTGCCCTGTGCCAATGTCTGTGGGTCTTTCTGTAAAGGCACTCTGGCAGGCCAAAGTTCTCACTCTTCTTTTTTCCTACTTCATCTTTGATTTTTTTCCCCCTAAGGCTCTTATTCAGGAGCTTAAATAGATACTACTGAGGAGAAGAGGAAGTGTCAACAGTGATTATTAATTATGCTTCTGGGTCTCTGTTAATTTTAATATAATGATTACATTTGCTTATTAATCACTTTGCTGTATAGATCCATTTCCCAGAAAGGATCCAGAGACAGACTGCAGTGCAATACAAATGATCTCCTTAATTAACTTCCGAGCTCTATTACACTGGATAGCTATATATGAGCATAACATTTTAAGTAACATTTAAATAAATCCAAAAGGAGTTTGATCTTGCTTGCTGCTCCCTCATCATCCAGATCACCAAGAACCACCGTGTTTGTTCTTACAGAAGCAATTGCTAGACTTTCTACTTATTTATTAGTAGGAGAGTGGGGGAATGTTGGTCCTCCACACTGTAGTGAGAAAAAAATAATCACTCGAGTTATGAGAAATTGCATAATGTTTTTATAGAGGTTGTCAGGGAAGCAAAGTGGCGGTGTGTGGGCTACAGCAATTCACTCCATCCATGAAAGATTAACAGCTACGGAATTTCCCGTTTGCTCTAAACAATTAGAAAACTGGGCCAACTGTATGAAACAACAGCTTTCAGATGGTGTACATCAGGAAGCTTAGGACTGGGATCTCTGAGAAAAGAGAAAAATGAAGTGAGATCTATAATTACCCTTGCTTACTGTCTTCAGCCAATTTCTAGGCCACAGTAGAGAGAAGTGGAACAGAACAGAGCCTAGGTGTCTTGCTGAGTTAAGGGGACAAAGATCAGAATTTGAGGAAACCAAGAAGGTAGAAATTCCAGGTCAGAGTACTGTAGGTAAGGAATTGCACAGAGAGCAATCCAGAGATATGCAGAATCACTACTTGAGGTTTTGGCTGGGTATTTATCTGTGCATGTATAAGAGGAACTACCCAAAGCTGGAGAAAGAACCAACAGAAGATAAGGCAGACAATTCCCAGAGGTCATGGAAAGATGAGACTAGTTTACATTCCCACAAACCATATGGAAAGACCTCATAAGACACAGGGCTTCAGGTAGAGACTCAGAGGACCCATCATGCCTTAGTAGTGAGGTGAAATCTCCACTTTATACCAGAATCTTTATGCCAGAATAAAGACTGCTCTGGATTAACTTAACAAAGGTGAAAAGTAATCCTCAAAAGGATCAAACTGATGTGAAATTTATTTAACTGCATACCAAAACAAAAGCCAACACTCTATAAAGAAATACAGTCCAATCTAGCCACCAGCAATGTTTAAAATGGCTAGAATCTAATTAAAAATGAGCAATTATGTAAAGAAGCAGGAAATTATGACCCATATTCAGGGAAAAAAAACTCATTAGAAAGAGACATGTAAATGATAGAGATGATGGAGGCAGAAAACAAGGACCTTACAACAGTATCATAAAAATCTCATAAATATGCTCAAGTGGATAAAGATTCAGTGTGATGGGACAAGATGTAAAACATACTTTTTAAAAATTTTTTTTAGTTATAGATGGACACAATGTCTTTACTTTATTGCTTTGTATGTGGGGCTGAGGGTCGAACCCAGGGCCCCATGCATGCAAGGCAAGTGCTCTACCGCTGAGCTACAATCCCAGCCCTAAAATATATTTTTTAAAAAGATCCAAATGACATTTATAGAAATTAAAAACATATCTTAAATAGTTAGAAGTGGGGAAATCACACACATACCAAAAAAATAATATGAAGAAATAATAGTTGAATATTTTTCAAAGTTGATTAAAACCTGTACCCACAGACTTAAAATACTCAATTGCAAAGAAAGCCAAATCAAAACACATCATAATCAATAACTAAAAACAAATGATGAAGAAAAATTAATTTTAAAAGCTGTCAGAGGGTGAAAAAAATACTGATGGTGTGTAGATGAAAAAAGGCAAAAATGACAGCAAGATTCTCATTAGAAATATTGCAGACCACAAGACAATGTAAGGATTATCTTTAAAGTGCTAAAAGGAAACTAGCAAAAGAAACAATTAAGAACTTGACAAGAGAGCTGACTGAATGAGAGAAAATCTTTGCCAGCTGCTTTTCTGATAGGGGATTAATATCCAGAATATATAAAGAATTCAAAAAGCACATAAAAATAATCTAATCAATAAATGGACAAATGTATTAAATAGACATTTCTAAAAACAAGAAACACAAATGGCCAGCAAATATATGAAAAAAATGTTTAATATCTTTAGCAATCTGGGAAAGGCAAATCAAAATTACACTTAGATTTCATTTCACTCCAGTTGGAATGGCAATCATCAAGAATACAAATAACAGTGAATGCTGGTGAAGATATGGGGGGAAAGTACATGCATGCGTTGCTGGTAAGACTGCAAATTAGTGCAACCACTCTGGAAAGCAGTATGGAGATTCCTCAAAGGACTAGGAATGGAACCATCATCTGATCCAGTTTTCCCATTCATTGGTATTTATCCAAAAAAACTAAAATCAGCATAATATAGTAATACATGCACAGCAGTGTTGATAGCAGCACAATTCACAACAGCCAAGTTATGGAAGCACCCCAGGTCCATATCAACCAATGAATGGATAAAGACAATGTGGTATATACACACAATGGAGTCCTACTCAGCCATAAAGAATGAAATTATGTCTTCACTGGTAAATGGATGGAAATGGAGAATGTCATGCTGAGTGAAAGAAGCCAGATTCAGAAAGTCAAGAGTTGAATGTTTTCTCTCATATGTTGAAGCTAAAGAGAAATTAGGAATTTTTTAAAAAGGATATTTCATGAAAATAGAAGGGAGAACAGTTAAGTAGAGAAAGGGTATTGAGGTGGAGGGAGGAGGGATGGGAAAGGAGAGGAACTTTGAAAGAAAATTGATCAGATTATTTTATGTGCATGTATGAATGTATCACAATGAATTCTACTTTTATATGTAACTATAACATCAATTTTAAAAATAAATAAATAGAAAGAAGACCAATTGGGTAAAGGAAGGGTAAAGTGGGGGAGAAGGAGAAATCCTGGGAATTGAAATGGAGCAGATTATGTTATATGCATTATGATTACATCAAAATGAATTCCACTATTACATATAATGATAATTCACTAATAAAAATATTTTTAGAGAACAATCCTAGAATTCTATATCAAGAGAAAATATTTCAGTTCCACAATTCCTTTTCTGAAACCTATGGAGCCAGATGTGTTTCAAAAATGAGATTTTTCAGATTCTGGAAGGAAGTGAGTGTGTAAACTACATTTTATAACATATCCAAATAGGTCTGAGACAGCACCCTTTAATCAAACACAGCAATACCTAAAAATATACATTGTAGATGAGAAATAAAATCTATAAAAACTTGCACATTTAATTGCACTTCCTACTAAATGAGTTTGGGCATTAAATTTTAAAACAGGGTATGGTTTTCAGAACTTTGAAATTTCAGAATCATGGATAAGAGATCTTGTGCTAGTTCTGTTTCTTGGATGTTTTACCTGCATTACCTCTAATCCTTACCAAGTGTATATTATTTGCTATCCCAGTTTTACTGAAGCAGAGATTAAGATTAGTGACGGAGCCACTCTCAAGCAGGAAGGAACTCCTGTCTGCTCTGCGATAACTGAGGAAGTCAAGATAAGAAGAGAAATCTCAATCTCCAGGATTCTCCTATCAAAGACACCATCTGCAGCCCCCCTGTAACTCAAAGGCTCCGTTGGATGAAGCCCAGGGAGACTTCTGACCTCACGAAATCTGGGAGGTGACATGGGAGGTCTTCAGTAGAGAGGAGTGGCCAACATTATACCCTGGGCTCTGTGGTGCAACGGTGTGGTACATGAACTGTGGCTTCAGTGTTCATGTTACCATCCCCACTCTACTGTGCTCACACCAGTGAGTAACGAGAGAGAGAACGCGGGAGTACCAAGGGAGCTGATAGTCAGCGTAAGAATATACAGCTACAGAAGGCAGCATGGCTCCTGCAACCAGTGACAGTGGGAATGTTACCATTTAAGTCATTATATTGCCAGTGACCAAGAATCTGAGACTTTGGTAGGATGACTGCACCTCCTGGAAGATGCCAGCACAAGATACGGTATACATGCTCTGTGCGGATGTCACCTAGGAAGAAAGAGTTGTAGAGGAAGGGGAAAGAGCAGAATTTAACTGAGTTGAAATCTGAAATGATAGAATTACTAGATTTGACTGTGTTTACTTGGATTGTTTTGTACCTCTAGCGAAATGCCCGGTTACAAGAAGACAGTTACATTTTTATATAACAGAATATATGGGTTTTTAAATTATCTGCTACACATTATTTAAGGCCATAGAGTTCTGGTTCTTCATCTGTTCAACAGAAAAAACAATACTAGCTTCATACAGTTGTATAAGGTTACAAGGAGAAACATGGGGGAAAAGGTGATACACTTAAAAGAAAATTTCAAATGTGAGATAAGTTTGAGTTTTTAAATTATTGATATTTCTGTTGTTTTAAGATAATTACTCTGGGTACAGCGTGTATAATGAATAGGAGAAGGGAAAGCCATTAGGAGGCCACCAAGTAGGAGGCAACAGGGAGTGAGGCCATATGTAAGGAAATAGCACAGGTTGAAGAGCTTTCCAGTGATAGAAACATAGAGAAGGGTGAAGAATTAAGGAAGAGTTGAAGATGACACTGGGTTTCCTCCATTAGTGATTAAAAGAACAGGGGGACATATAACTGAGCTGGAAGTATGGACAGCTGCCTGTTTGAGAATAAATGAGTTCAGTTTAGTGCATGACAAATACAGGGTAGGCAGATGCCCTGAATAAGGGGAAAGTGAACAGTACTATACTAGTTAAGAGTGAGCACATGGAGGGGCTTCAGAAGCCAACTGCTGCACAAGTTGTGAGCACTCTGTGCCTCAGTTTCCTCTTCTGTAGAATCATGGTGAATATCATAGGTAATTCATAGCTTTGTCATGAGGCTTGGATGGGGATGAAGTCATCCAAGAGGAGGGCCTTGAAGGGCACCATTATTGCATGAATGTAGCCATCACATGTGCCCTTGGTGGTGAGGACCATGCTGTGGATACGATGGAAACAGCCCTGCCTACTGCTTTGGGTGACAGAAGACAGCTCTAAAATCTAACTAGCTGGTGACTTTGAACAAAGCACTCAGCTGGGTCTCAGTCAGTTCATCTATGAGATAAGAGGTTGGATACTTCTCAATGAGGCCACTTATAGCTTTTTAACCATTATTATGTGGTTGATGCAGATATGCCGAAATGGAGATAATTTATTCACAGATAATGGAGCGACTAAGTTCAACACATTTATTAAACATTTGTGTTATTTTTGCATTCAAAGCACATTAGGAAATTTAGAAATGGTAAAGGCAAAAAGCTTTTTAGATTCACCTCTGGAGACTTTTTAAAAAAAAAATTTGGAATTTCAACTGTGCCTTACTATTTATCTATCCCCACAAATTCTCTTTAGGGTTTCAGATAAATACAGCACCTTCATTGCCTTCTCCTGTTATGCTTGGCTTAGTGATGTCACAGAATAGCTGTCTGGATGCTTACATAATTTGCAAGAATAGGACATTTCATTTGCCAGGATTTCCACTTCTCAAAAAAATCTGAGGCTCCATGGACAGGGTACTAATTTACTGTCACTTCTGCTTTTATAGCAGAGTGCAATCTTCTTTCCATTACAGTACTAGAAATTTTTGTCAATCAAGACATGCTAGGCACACAAACAAGCTAAGATTTGCATTTGGCATATTTGGGAACAAACTATGAGAAGGAGATGTTAAAAACTGACCTCTTAATAGCATACACCTGCTCTACTACTTTGCTTTTTGTAGAGGAGATTTCATTCAGCCTCATTATCTTCCTTTATTCTTTTTCTGCCTTTTAATTTTTAATGCCTACTTATATGTACTAAGCAAAATCACCATTCAGTTGTACATCCTGCATAAGTGCCAATATGTGAAATATGGTTGACATAATGCAATGGAATCCTATAAATCACCTATAAAAATCAGTATAATTATTACCTTATATTCATATGAGTTACACATGCTAAACTTATTTCCCTCACCTTAGCTATATTTCCAATGTATTCAGCTATCAGAAATTAGAAATTAAGTACAAACACTATGTATATTATATATTTTCCAGTTCTTCAGGTAGGGAGGCTTCAAATATTAATGTAGAGGAAAAGAGATTGTCATCTTACTCAGGAAGCTGAATTTTCCTCAGATAGATTACTCAAAAATCTTACTGCATCTGGGTATGGGTGTGTGGGTGTGTATGTATTTTATATGTGTGTCTATGTGTATATGAAAGAGAGAAACAGAAGGAAAAGAGATGTTTTGCTTCTTAAAATAATCTTTCCGGAAAATCTGAAAGTCATTGTGAATTACTTTGATTTGAAATTTTTTATTTTCAACAATAGTTGGAAAATACCTAAGACCATAATTCTGCATTGTGTGGACACCTCTAAAAATGCATCTGCCTATGAAATGTCATAGATAACCACAATCCTCACTCTTGTCTTTCTAAGCTAAGCCACATTTATTCTATGGTCATTGAGTTTGGTCAGATGGCAGATGGTTCCTCATTTCATGGCAGGAAAAGCTGAAATCCTAGCCAATATAAAAATTTTGAACAAAATCTGGTAATTTGTACCTGGAGTCTAGAAAACAATTTCAGTACGTAAGTACATATAATTAGTATGTACATACATTAATTATTTTCAAACATTTAAGTAGAAACAACCTTTTATTAGTAGTCAACATTAGGTTTTCATCTCAAAAACATTTCTGGTTCAGAAGAATCTTGTTATACAGTAAATAAGTGGACTTCTGGTAATCCTGCTTTTGCGCCTATGACTAAAGACTGTTACTTAAACCCAGCTGAGGCTTCTTCTCCTCATCCACTAAGATCTCTTCTGCTTTTTACATTTCATGATTCTGCAAGCTTTTTGTCCTGTGCTAGTTTCTTTTTGTTTAATTCTACAGTCCAGAAATTTACCACACATATATCTACATCTAGCATATAACACATCTACATCTGTTAGATGATCAATATTTGGTAAAGTGTTTTTTTTTTCTGTTTATGATGGATTGTGAAATTATTGTAATTTCACAGCTTTTTATATTAGGGCTATTACTCATTTTTATTTTTGTTGAATCATGTTATTGTTGCTTTAACATTTACTTTCCACTGTGGCCTTATGCATGATTTAGAGTTGGTTTCTATGTGTTCTCACTAAGGTGTTTCAGAGAGGAAGCTTCAGGAAAAACCACTTCACTACATCTAAACTTGGTCACTCTGAAAAGATAGACACAAATATTTTCATAATCATAGAGTAATTCAGGAAGTAAACTTTGCTTTTATCTAGCTTGATTTTGCTGGCAAAAAAACCATTCTGAGTGCATGGGAAGTTTTTTTCCAAACCAGTTGCCCTATGGAAAGAAAAGCTACTCCAACTGTATGCATTGGAAAACTGTCAGAGTAGAGACAAGCATTTGGTACCCTGAGTTTGAGGAGACCTATCATTTCTTCTAAGGCTCTAAGATGGATTTAGACTAGGAAAAAAAATTATAAAGAATTAATTGCTTCCGGTTTGATTACAGTATTTTAACTTTAAGATATTCCCTCAAATTTGGTTTTTTTTTTTCTATCATGTGTTTCAATTAATCTTTAAATGAGGGATAAACTAGATAAGTTGTCAAGTATACAGTGCAAATAGTATATTAGCTCTTTTTAAAGTACCTGCCTCTATAGGGTGTCACTTCAGCTTCATATGTTTTTTAGTTGCTGCTAATAGCAGTGGCTTCATTTGCCATTTATAACAGAGAGACAGTGAATTACTTACAGTAAAAAGCAAATTTAAAGCATTTGATCCACTCTGTTATTATTTGCTCTGAGAGACCACTTTAAGATTTATAAGGTTCAGTTTTGAATTCCAGAATAAATGAAAGTAGGGGAAGGAGAAACTTCCCCGATGTGCAGGGAAAATCCTTGTTTTTTAACTTCTTATGAATAGCAGTATTGTCTATCACCATTTGTACAGGAGGAACAGGATCTTGCCTGTCCATACTTAGGCTTGTTTTTATTTTTAAAGAGTGTTGGAAAATTGTGGCAATGAATGTTTTTTCTTTTCTTTTTTTCCTTAATACCTCATGGATTCTGACCTTTTCCTTTAAACTGGCTTAGTATGTGTTTCCCTTAAAATTGATCATTGACCCCAGAGTAAGTTGGATTTTCTTCTTCCGTCATCTTCTCTAAAGAATTCTGTTAATAGCGTACTAAACTGGATTACAAACTTACTGAATAAGTGCTTTGAGTTCTAGGCAACCTTGGAATAAAGGGCATAGAAAAAGTAATACTGCATAGAATGAAATTGGGCAAGTTGGTATAAAGGAAAGGAATGCAACTGTATGGTTGATGTGATCAACATCTTCTAGTAGGTTTATTAGCAATTTAATGGAATATGGTTATTCAAGCACAATAATGGCCTCAGTTGAAATGCCTGTTCTACTCTTTTTCCCATACACTTTGGAATGAGCAGAATGTGACAGTTGAGCTTTCAACAAGCTTCATGAATTTTAAATCCTCTTTAGTTATAAAACTGGATACATGGCATGTAGTCAGTGTGGACAAGGAGTTGGCAGCCTTGTGGGGTGTTATGAGATATCAGGTGTCTTCAAGATAATGAGGACTTGGGTTGACCAGGTGCATTCTGGGTCTACTCTGCCTTTCCACACAGAACACAGGACCTCTCTCTGTCCAACATTTGTGATTAACGATCTTGTATTTGTAACAGTACTTTCCCAGCATTTGGTGTAAGACCTAAAAAACTTCATATTGTCATAGAAGAAAACCTTTACTGATGTCTCAGAACAACTTTTTTCTTGGCAGCTAAAATTTTTATTTTATTCTCTCTCTTGCTGATACATGGATAGTCAGAAAAGAAAGGATCTGCGAATTGTGACATAGCTTTGAATTCTCAGATTTTAACACATCTTCTAGTTGATATGGTTCTTTAAATATTTAAATGTTTTACAGAGTTTTTCTTGAATTCTGTTACCACCATAAAAGTCTGCATCTCTGCTTTAAGTCTTGAAGTATTCTAAAATTCAATGTAAGGAGTTTTACTTGTTGTATTTGGAATTACTTAACAACAAAAGATTGTTTTTAAAGACTTTTTTCCAAAAAATCCAAGTTAAAGTAGTTTCAGTTTAAATTTCATGAATTTATTTATTTAAAAAAAATTTTTTTAGTTATAGATGGACACATCTTTTTTATTTATTTATTTTTATGTGGTGCTGAGAATCAAATCCAGTGCCTCATATGTGTGAGGCAAGTGCTCTGCCACTGAGCCACAACCCCAGCCCCTATATGAATTTATTTTAAATGGATTTATAACAATGCTATGTTTTATTTAAATATGGAACCTGTGCCTTTGGTATAAGTTTATAGTAGTATGGGCAAAAAATGTTCTTGCCGGGCGCGGTGGCTCACGCCTGTAATCCCAGCACTTAGGGAGGCTGAAACAGGAGAATCGCGAGTTCAAAGCCAGCCTCAGTAATGGCGAGGCGCTAAGCAACTCAATGAGACCCTGTCTCTACATAAAACACAAAAATAGGGCTGGGGATGTGGCTCAGGGGGTCGTGTGCCCCTGAGTTCAATCCCCAGTACCAAAAAAAAAAATGTTCTTATAAACACATTTAATAGGAATGTATGGAAGTTTATATGACAGATTATTAATAGTGAGCAATATCTATGCATGGATATTGGGATCACAAAGATTTTTAATGATTTTATTTTTCTTACTTGTACTTCCTAATTTTCCTACATTGACTGTGTGGGGATGGGATGTTATCTTTTCACACCAAGTCCAGAGAGTGGATTCAAATAGACCTCCTGTAGAGTTGATATATAATCTTTGCATTTTGGAAACACCAAGTGTCTGAGGGATCTAGAGGACAAGAAGCTGGGTGACCAACTGCTTCAATAGGCAGCCAAGAAGGTACTACTGATTGGACAGAACTTCCCTGCCAGTTTGTGGACAAAGTGTATTCAAGTGTTTATATGTAATAGAAATGGGTGATGTAGGAGCAAAGGTTTGGCTGGGACTGGTGCAAGTCCAGTACAAGATGGTAGCCCACGGATGCAAAGGAATAATTGTGAGAACCTAGATAGAGTAAGCCACAGGTGGAGCAGGGGCTGATAACCCAAGCAAAAACCACTCCAGTGATACAGCTCCAAGTGGTCTACTTTTTCATATCTGGAGACATGTTAGTATTTGGATGTTAGAATAGCGGAAAGTGTGCTCTGAATTCTCAGAGTGGACAGTATTGTGATAAACAATACTGCTATTCATATTCATTTGTCTTGGGAATAGGCAGTGATTTCTATAGTTGGAGGCAGTGGATGAAATTTTGACTATTTAGACTATGGGTCCCAAGTATCTCTCAAATTTTTCCATCAGTGACACATCAACCCTTATCCATCAATCAACTGTAGTTCTTTTTTCATTTTTGCATATTTCATTTTAGCCTGTTAACAGTCAGACTTTTAAAAAATGGTTGTAATTCTAGTTTTTGGCTTAATCTTTTAACTAATAAATTTTTCCACATTCTCCTTATTCTTAAAGCTATCTCTTAGTTTTACCCTGGGTATTTATAAGGATACTCTTTAGTTCACATCAGTTCTTTAATACTAAATGGCTTAATCACTAAAGAAGGTGTATATAAAATTGCATCCTGAAGATCTGAAAGAGTTGATCTATTCAAAGTTCCTGAAGTGCTAAAAGAAACTAAAGTAACAAGAAAACCTGGCTATATATTGTCAAAAAGAAACACTTTGGAGCTGGGCAATGGTGCACGCCTATAATTCCAGCACTTTGCGGGGCTGAGACAGGAGAATTGCAAGTTCAAAGCCAGCCTCAGCAACATGAGGTGCTAAGCAACTCAGTGAGACCCTGTCTCTAAATAAAACACAAAATAGGGATGGGAATGTGGCTCAGTGGTCGAGTACCCCTGAGTTCAATCCCCGGTACCAAAAAATAAATAAAATAAAATAAACACTTTGGTCATATATTTACATAGTACCAAAATGCACTGGGTTTTGACAGCATAAATAGAACTGTGTTCACTAGGAATTAATTTCAGGATTTCAAGATCAACCCATATTATGTTAAATTTAGTTAAGAGACATCAGAAAAATTTGCAAATCATAACCACTGTTAAGCTAAGTGGGTTTTTGCCAAAAGATTGTATGCTTTGTTGGATTGAAAGCTTTGTACATTTTATCATAAGCACATTCCTGTTGTGAAATGGAATGCATCTGATCTATAATAAATTTGCTTGAGAGACAATGGCTTCTGGCTAGTATAGCCCTGGTTCAAGGAAAAAACAATAAATAGGGGCAATGACATTTATGGGAATCTAATTTCCTTATGCTCTGCCTCCTAAGAAGTATATCTAGATGGTGTTAGGTTATTGCGCATTAAGAATTGCTCCAGAATTGAAGTCTCTTCTGTGTAATATCCCTACTGGTTATTCCTCAAATGATGTTTTATTAAAAAATTAGTTAATAGGTGGTAATAAATTTGAAGCAGAAATAATTTTTTTAAAAAAGGAAGAAAAACTACAAAGACAAAAACATCATTTTTTTAAAAGTAATTTGGGAAAGGCAAAATTTATTAACTAGATGATAATTTTCCTTGGCAAAAGGTTGACTAGAATGTTTCTATTAGGAAAATACTATTGAACTATTCCACCCTTGGTCCAGCTGAGGATACTCAGATTTTATAACAGAAGAGAAATTGTTCACTATTATTGTTACCACCTTGTTAGAACATGAACCACTTTCAAATCCACAGACAATTTTTGGAAGCAGCTTTCCCTGGTAGCACTGGGGATCAAACCTTAGACCTTGTACATGCTGGGCAAGCACTCTATCACTGAGGCACATCTTCAGCCCTCAAAGCTAACCATTTTGTTCAAGTATAGTTAGAAATAACTCTTTAGTTAATATCTATAAGCATACAAATACTCAGCTGGTATTTTTTTCACTAACAATTTCTCAGAATCAATTTCTGTGCACTCTACTAAGCCTGACTGGAGCCTTTCACCACCATCTATGTTGAAGGCACTAATAATAGAACACAAAAATGTCTACCACTTGGAAGAAAAAAAATAAGCACCAGCACTTTCAAAAATAAATTAATTCATCCCAGCCTTCCAGAAGCCTTCCTGCATATCACATTCAGCCCCTGGGCAGTGTGATTCAGTCAAAAAAGCACCAGCTTGCACCAGTTATGGAGAAGCCTACTTTCAATTGGTGAAAAATTAGCAAGTACAGTGTATTTTGAAGAAATACAGCTTTACTCATTTTTAGCACATGCAGCAGTTATGGAACATACACTAATGAAGGGATTCTCAGTCAAGATCTTTATCTACTTGAATAAATGAATAAAAATGTGTTTTAATTAGCACTATAAGAATTTATTCGGGGCTGGGGTTGTGGCTCAGCGGTAGAGCACTCAACTAGCATGGGCAAGGCACCAGGTTCGATCCTCAGCACCACATAAAAACAACAAATAAATAAAAATAAAGTATTTAAAAAAAAAAAAGAATTTATTCAATCCTGTGTAGCTATATAGTGTGAGTATGTTTTGGATGGATCCAAAAAGTGTTTGAAAGGTATCCTACTGCCCTGCCTACCCTGTTGATTTGCTTAATGAACTTCACATGTCTCTTGCTTAAGCAATCACAATTTAAAAATTGATAGTTTCTGAAAGAATGAAATTTTGTGCTACTGCTATGTTTTGTAGTTTCTACAAAACTGAATTTAACAAGAAAATGTATAGGCAATTGACAAGAAGCACTTGAAGATTTCAGATACCCATCACCTCTGGAAAGTTCATTATAATCCATTTCTTTCCAGACCTTTGTCTAGATGGTATCTGTGCAGTCATAATAAATGTGCAGTGAGAAGTTCTTTCTGCTGGAGGCGGGGTTGGATTTTTCCAATCATTGCCACAAATAGCCACCATACCTGGCAACAGCAGTGAATGAATGAAATCTCCTGGAACTTAGAATATAATCTCCTTCAAATATAATTATTAAAAGGAATGGATAAAGCAAGTTTTCTCACATCATTTCTTGCAGGTCACAGTCTGTGAATTCTTCCAGCGTTTCTTGATTTTAACCTGTTTGTGTCCTTGACTCACAATTCTTGTTTCAAGTTCTGACTACTGTACTCCTCAGAAATCTGGACTAGCATGTTCAAGTGTGTTGACATCTACCTTTGAATATCTAGAAAGCATTTCAAATTCAATGTGATCAAAACAGAATTCTTAAATTTTTTCTCCACACTTGCTCCTCCTTGAGTTTTCCATATTAGAAATTGGGACCCTCATCTACTCAGTTGTTCAAGACAAAACAACAACAAAGAATCACCCTGATCCATTTTTTTCACTCCCACGTCTAATCCACCAACTCCTGTTAAGTCTCCCTTCAAAATTTATGCCAAATTGAGATAGGGTCTTTTAAAAAGATAATTAAATTAAAATGAGGTCCATAGGGTGGGCCCAATCCAGTATGATTTATAACCTTATAAGAGGATATTAGAGCCGGGCGCGGTGGCACATGCCTGTAATCCCAGCACTTTGGGAGGCTGAGACAGGAGAATCACGAGTTCAAAGCCAGCCTCAGCAATGGCTAGGTGCTAAGCAACTCAGTGAGACCCTGTCTCTACATAAAACACAAAATAGGGCTGGGGATGTGGCTCAGTGGTTGAGTGCCCCTGAGTTCAATCCCCAGTACCAAAAAAAAAAAAAAGAGGATATTAGGATGCAGACACTCAAAACATACTGAATTGGGACACTTCTCCATCTCCACTATCACCTCTTCTGTGCAAACCACCTTCATCTTCCACTTGGACTACTGCAACTTCCTCAACTAATTTCCCTGCTTCCATTTGTATCTTCTAGTTCACTTTCCAAAAATTCAGAATGACCTTTGTGAATTAAACCATGGTTGTTCAAACTCTCCTGTGGCTTTCTGTAACAATTCCAATCCTATATGCTGTTTTACTAAATTCAGTATGACCTGACCTCTTCCTACCCAGCTTTATCTGGTAATTTGCTGTATTAGTTTTCTAGAACTATCTTAATAAAGTATCAAAGCCTGGAAGGCTAAAATAACAGAAATTTATTTTCTCATAATTCTGGAAACTAAAAGTATGAAATCAAGGTGTCATCCAAGTTGGTTCCTGAGGCCTCTCTCCTTAGCTTGCAGATGGCCACCTTCTCACCATGTCTTCGCATGGTCTTTTTTTTTTTTTTTCTTTTTCTTTTCTATATGTGTCAATGTCTCAATCTGTTTTTATAAAGACACCAGTCATACTGGATTAGGGCACACCCTCATGACCTTATTTTAACCTAATTACCTCTTTAAAGACCCTATTGCTAAATAAAGTCTCATTCTGAGGTACCAGGAGTGTTTAATATATGAATTTGGGGAGGAAGCAAAATTCATCACATAATGCTTACCCACTCATTTCAGCCCTATACTATCTTCCTATTCCTTGAACAAGTTAAGCTTGTTCCTCTCTAAAGGCCTTTGTGCTGGCTCTTGTTGGAACATTCTTTTCCTTACTTGCAACAAGATTGGTCCTTTTGGTTATTATGGTCTCGGTATAAATGTCACATTTTCAGAAAGACTGCTCCTGACTGCCCAATCTATAGTTACCACACACTCACTATATAGTGAGTCTCCTGAATTAAATCTCTGCACAGCAACTTGTCACTCCCTACTTTTTTTCTGTTTATTATTTGTTTACCTAGCACTTAATTTCCCCACAATAACATATGCAAGGTTCTTCTCTCTTCACTGAGGGCCTAAAATAGTATCAGATATGTTGCAAATGCTGAATAAATGTTCATTGAATAAGTAGATGAATGAATGCAACTATTGGAGAAGAGTGGCAGTGATTTCTGGAGCAAATAGGCCAGGGATAATTTTCTCATTTGGAAGTCCTTAGAAATAAAGACAAATCTGTTCACCCTTGAAATGCCAGAGAGTTGTTTAGAACTACCTTATGACTATACCCTGTCTAAACAAGGTAGACATTTTTGCCTTATGCGTAAGTTTGTTAATAACATTCCTAGAAATTATGCCCAATTTGCAGTTGTTCAGCTGTTCCTTCAGTCGACATAGAGCCTGCCCAAGGCCCATCTTGTGTTAGCAGGATGTCCTAGGGGACACACAGAAGGAATGTCTAACCCAGCCAGGACCCACAGTGGGGGTGGGAGCAGAAATATGTCAGAAGGCTTCTAGGGCAGCTTAATGCCTACAATGTATTAATTGTGTACTGAACATATAAAATATTTCACATAACTTTAAGTCTATTTGCTTTATATTATAAATGGCAGTGTGCAACTTCTCTGAATTCACAGAAAATTATGGGCATTTTGAGCACTATATCTGGTGTTTATTTTGGATGACACGCACAGCCTCTTGACTTTCAGGAAAATTAGTTAAAAAATTTAGAATCTTGTCAGCTTCCTGGTTTTTAATATACTAAATTTTGCAGGCATTTTGGCAGCTGACACTTACATTCATTTGGTTTTGGTGATAAATCATATTTTTATTTGTTGTCTACAGGCAGAATGTCAGTGGCCCTTAGGTACTCAATACATGTATTGTGTCATTATCGTCAACAAGAAAATGTCCTACTGAATTAGTACGGTATATGTCAAGAGAGCTGACAAAACCAGCAGAACTCCTGCCTTGCTTTTCATTTAAAAAGTTAAATGTTGCTTTCAGCCTTCTTCCGGGAAACT
Source organism: Geosciurus inauris (assembly GCA_004024805.1). Classification (NCBI taxonomy): domain Eukaryota; kingdom Metazoa; phylum Chordata; class Mammalia; order Rodentia; family Sciuridae; genus Geosciurus; species Geosciurus inauris. The sequence goes on along the minus strand of PVHX01003631.1, from coordinate 6,214 downwards.
GTCTTTCAGTGACATCTTTATGGAAGGACTTGTGAATGCCTGGAACTTTGTCATTGTATCCTTTCCAGATAATAAGGATCTTTTTTAGTTTTGTCCAGAGCAGTTTTTATTACCCTGGTGTACTCTGACCTCTTTGGTTTTCCTTCTACATTTTATCTAATCTTCCTTGACACCATTATATCCTCCAGGTCTGAACAGTGGCTCAAAGATGAAAATGCTGGACATTAACTTCCAGGTCTGACATGCAAAGTTGATTATGTACAGAATCAATAAAGTATAATACTTCCTGGGATGCTGTTAGCCTTACAAATTATTATTTATGATCTATTTCTTATTCTCTATTATTATGATCTATTGCTTTTCTATAAGCAGGATGGTCTTAGTGTTAGAAGTGGTTGTAAGTAGCATTTGATCAAATCTTTGTCACATATCAGACATTATCAGTTAAAATCACATCTTATAATGTAAATTGTGATATGGTTAGTCATGGTGTATACCTGCAGAAAGAAAAAATCTTCCATTAATAGTTGTTTCTACATCTAAATATAATGAGTTTTAGTAATGAAGTTTGTTACAGATTCTTTGAATACTACTTGTCAGTTTTGTCATATAAGTAAATGAGCTGCCTTTACCTGCAGCAGAATATTCAAGGCAAATTAAGTAAGGAAATGAAAATTCTCATATATGAAGAACTGTAGGGCCCCAAGGCTAGTAGATCCAGCAGCTCCACAATGTCATTAAGGACTCCAATTCTTCCCATCTCTCTGTCCCTCCATAGCTTGGTGGTTGCTGTGTTCTCAGACCAATACCAGTTTCAGGCACCACATCCGTATAGGATAGTGTCCAAAGGAAGACAAGGGATTATGTTTCTTTCTATGGCTCCAGGAACATCAATAGATTTCCACTCATTGGCCAAACCCAGATCACTTGCAAGTGAAATGGAACTGCCATGACTGATTTTACCTACAAGGATATGATGATAACTAAATGACATAAGCAGTGCAGAATCACTTAGCACAATACTTGTCACTGAAAAAGAATATGATACATTTATGTATTATTAATTATGAAACATCTTTAAATTGTTAATAAGAGTCCAAGTTATGAGTAGTTAAGAGAGATTCCTCATACCTTGATGATACTGATTCTATGTTGAGGGAATGGAGAGAGATGGCAAGGCTCAGCTGGGAAGCCCAGCTACAGTGCTCAGTTGTAGGGTCCAAAACTCACATCCTTAGGGAGAGCACAGAACAGAACCCCGCTCATAAGAAGAGACTTGTACAAGTTACTAGCACAGAATTCTGGGGAAAAGAACAAAAGTACTGCCCAGGTGTGGTCTGAAGTGGGCCAGTGTAGAAAGAATGACTTGATCCTAGGTCTCAGTTTAGCATGACCTTGTTAGATCTTCTTTCCTCAGGTTAAGATTGATACTAGGAATCAAGTAGGCAATGGACTCAAAATTGTCGAAATCTACTATACTCTGTGGATATGAGAAAGCACACAGGTTAGCAATCAAGCAGGGCATAACATCAATCTTCTCATAGGAAAATCATTATAGATGCTCACTGTTGGCAGATAGTTAGCAGCCTTGGAGGAATTTTGAGCACTCCAAAAAATAAGATAAACGTGTTACAAGTTAGTGGTAAGTTGACACTCACCTTATTTTCTAGATATAGTGTTTCCTACTATCATAAAATCCTTCTGTTTGCTTCTGATAGTTCCCATACTTCTGGAATTTTTTAATCCACTCTTGAGTTTGCCCCATCTTTCCTGTATCCATACACCCAGACTCTTGCTTCTGATGGAATTTGTTTCAACATCAGAGTACTGTACTCATGAATATCCATCTGGGGATGTTTTCAATAAACTCTACGTGAGGAGAAGAGGATTACACATTTATGACTACCAAAAATTGTTAAGAGACTACAAGTCTTAGAAATGTAGAACAGGAAATGATTTCATTTTAAGCTCTGTCCCCTCATTTTACAAATATGGAAGCAAAGATGCTAAATATCCTCATTAATTTTTAGTACTTGTCACTGGAAATAAACCAGTAAGCTTAGAAAACAATGAGAAAAAATGCAATGGATATTTACCAGTCTGTGGGAAATATTTTTAAAGCTTTTATTCACCTAAGTTATTTTTATGAAAATTCAATAAGAGGGAAAAAGAACTAAATGTTTATAAAATCTTGTATATGTTGACTTTTATAAATATGAAGAGTTAACAGAATAATCATAGGATTAATGACATTTACTTGTCTCTGATGAGTTTTGAAATTTTCAATTATCAAGTAGTTTCCTGTTCTATGGACCATTTTCCTAATACAATAAGCCTTTCATTAACTTTTCAGAGACTGCAGTGAGCTGTTTACAATCTGAGGGTCATCCAGATATCTCTTTTGCTTCTAAGGAATTTCAGATTACCTACCAGCAGGAATAAATACTATTAACATTTTGATTTCTTAACTTAAATGCCACTTCCTCAAAGAGTCCTTCCTCCTCTGAATTATGCCCCTGTCTTATATCTCAAACACGTAGTGTTCTACACCTGCTAGTGTTCCTTTGTTGCCCTTATCACAGTGTGTAACTGCATGTGGCACGTGTGAATGTTTCATTTCTCTCATCACAAAGGCACTATATGGCAGGGGCCACACCTATTTCGATGGCTACTGACCACTGTCTAGCATGATGTCTAGCTCTCAACACTGAACATTTGCTGAATGAATGAAAATGAAAGTAAGATTGAGGTGACCCAAGACACGTTTTTGCTTTCTATTAATATATATAATATTGCTATATTACTCTATATATTATTACTAATATTACTATATACATATGCTTTTGTCACTTTCACCCCATGTGTGTGTATCAGATTTATAAATTAAGTAGTATTGCAACTTGTTTCCTGCATTTTAAAAATTTGACTGTACAACATTTCATGGATTAAGGAAGTTGGTTTGTCTAGGACCCCTAAACTCATTTAAGACATGGTTTTCTTGGGTATTTCTTAGGGATATCTTATGAAATAGTACACCATATCCAGAACAAACAACTTGGAAATAAACATTTAATTCAGCTTTTCTGCATTTGACTACCAGCCTTTGCAAGTATATGCTTAAATAAAATCTGTTTAAATTTGGAGTTTCCTGTATTAGTCTTCTATTGCTGTGTAATAAATCAACTAAACATAGCAACTTAAAGGAACATCTGTTTATTATCTCACAGTTTTTCAGGTCAGAAATTTGGTTATGGTGTAGTTGGCTTCTTTGGTCAGGGTTATACAAGGCCACAGTTGAGGTGTCAGCTGGGCTGTGTTCTCATCTGGAGCGTTGGTCCTCTTCCAAGCTCATTCAGATTGTTGGCACAATTCCATACCTTGTGGTTTTAGAACTAACAACCTGATTTTTTTTTTCTGGGATTGTTCTCAGTCCCTAGAGGCTGCCCTCTACCCCTACTCCATTGGCAGTTCATGCTAATTGCTTTTTTCAGAACAGAGTCAGAACAGGCTTCCCTTCTAAACCTTGAAACCCTCTTTCCAAGCTCCTTTATTAGGTCAGGTCCAGCAGGGGTAAGCTCCCTTTTGATTAACTTAAGCCAACTGATTAGTTACCTTAATAACATCTGCAAAATATCTTTGCTTGTGTTGGGTAATGTAACCTTATCACAGGAGTGATAGTCCCATCAAATTTACAGGTCCTTTCTGCACTCAAAGGGGGAATTTTGTGCATGATATGTATATAAGGGGCAGCAATCTTGGGCATCATCCTGGAATTCCATCTGTCATACTTTACAATGTGGTCTTGTCTTTTTAAACTTATCAGATTGTTTTGAAGTGCATCTGGGTGTCCATTTGCTTTTGTAACTTTACTAATTTAAAACACGTCATTGATTGTTCCATAAATAACTCCCATAATCTGATGATTGAATTAGTGGCTCCCAAAGGTCATTGGCTTTAGTTTGTGTATTCTTGGAAAAGCATAATTCAGGCTCCTTAGAAACCAAACCCAGGTTCAGATAGTTGCAGCATGTAGTCTTTACCCTCCATTCCTTCAGAATGCCTGAGTCCACCTTGTTTGTTCAAATGAATAATAGTAATGAGTATAATCTGGTTTTGACAGATTTTGATAGCTCCTCACAGTCATTATAATATTTGTGTCCACTTGAGAGTACACAGGAGGTGACTAAATTATCTTTTTGTTAATGGAAATATTGTATAGGAAAGAATAACACAAACTTCAGAGCACAGCCCTCAAAACCTTAAATTTCATCTCTGCTGATTACTTCCTGAGACTTTGGGCAAGCTCCCTACCCTATCTCAGTTTCCTCGTCTCTAAAAGAAACAATGCTTGTACTTGCTTCATTAGGTTGTAAGGATTATATAAGTGAAATATGAGTTCTTTTCGCATACCTAGCATATAGAAAGACTATATAAATCTTTGCTATTATCATTGCTAATTTTTAAATTAGCAATTTAAATTCTAAAAACTTTGTCCTACACTTAGAATAGAGAAGAGGATTCCAAGATGTTTTTACTCAGAAGTTAAAACTGAGTTGTTGAGTATATTAAACTTCTCTTTGATCCTACTTTTATTGGTCATTTTGGTTAGTTTTAGTAATTTAATTGGCACATGTGGAAAAGTTAAAGTTTTTTTTCTGGGATTGTTCTCAGTCCCTAGAGGAAATGAGCCACTAATTGAACCCAAAACTGAAGGGTGGTAGTTAATATCCAAGCCTTCTTTGGTAAACATCCCTAGAGTGGTTTGTACATTCTATTCGTATTACTTAGTGTTCTTAAACTCTGTGTAACTTAGCATCCTAAGACCCTAATTTATAGGAATTTTATTTACCTCTGATATGAAGAGATCATTGAATCCAAAGCCATTTTGGCACAGGATCTTGTAACATCCAGTGTACTTAAGTGTACAGATTTAGAAAGCAGCAGACATGAGCTACAGTTCTGATGTGGGTCAGGCTAATCACACAGTGGAGTGAAGGTGGGGATAGATTCAAGAGACTTGACTCAGCAAGTCAGGCAGCTTCCCTTAGCCTCAGTTTACTCATATATAAAATAGACATTCTAATAGACATTCTGCCCTCCCTGTGTTTTGAAGCTATTGTAAGCATAACAATTAATGTTCTATTTTATTGTCACTATGTATTCACAAGTTGTATCTCCTCCCCTGATTGTTACCTTCCGGGACAAGGGCTGTAGCATTAAAATTAAAAAAACAACTTTGAAGGCTGGTAAAAGTAAGTTGAAATCCACTAAATGTTTGCTGAACTGAGATGTTAATCATGAGAAAATGTATAGGAAAGCATGATACAGACAATAAGTATTGACATAAAATTAGCTGGATGTGCGGATTACCAAAGAATATTAAAATGGTGTAAAGAAATGAAATATGACCTTTTTAATGTGACCAGGGCTGACATAGTGTGGCTTTGATGCATCAGCAAGTTCAAAGACAACTGTTCCTTGACATGCTAGAGACATTACATCAGCTTCTTGAGTGGCTTCCTCAGCATTGTCTGCATGTCACACTTGACATGAAAAGGCACAACAAAATCAGCAACAAGTGGAGAAAAGGAAACCATCTCATCACCAACTAATCTATGTTGCTGCTATTGAACTGTTTGGATAGAATGACAGCATCATTTCAAAGACTTTTATAATGTGAGCAGTCATAAAAGGACTTGGAAAATGTTAAGTGGGCATTGAAAACAGTGGTTTGTTAGTCAGCTTTCCATTACTATAACAAATACCTGAGATAATCAACTTAGAAAAAGGTTATTTTGGTTCATAGTTTCATTCTACTCCATGATCAGTCAGCCCTGTTGTTTTGGGTCTGTGGTGAGGTAGCACATCATGGTGGGAGTGTTAAGTGGAGCAAAACCTCTCACCTCTTTTTTTTTTTTTTTTTTTTAATTTTTATTCTTGTTTTATTTAGGCTTACATGTTGACAGTGTAAATTGACTCATTGTACATAGATAGAGGATAACATATCAATTCTCTAGTTGTAAGTTGTATAGAATCACATCATATATGCAGTCATACATAAAGTTAGGGTTATTATGATCATCATATTCCATCACCCTTGCTGTCCCCATGCCCCCTCCCCCCTTACACCCCTGTGAACGGAGATCCACCTTTGTTCCCATGTCCTTTCCCACATTATGGATCAGCATCCACTTATCAATGAGTACATTCGGCA
>PVHX01003630.1:108225-140179 GCA_004024805.1 Geosciurus inauris | reverse complement strand
CCAGAATGGGAGTGAATGTGCATAATATACCATGGTTGCTGTCTTATTTCTAGTACAGCCTTTAGGGTAGCCATAGTCTGATCAACAGGACAGTCCCGGGGCCTAAAAGTGGAATAAGGAATGGAAGAGCAGACCTTGACAGCATATATGCTATCAGAGATTATATTAAGAGGAATGGTCTGATATCTTACCAGCACCAGGATAAGTGCAGTCAATTCAGCTACTTGGACAGAATCAGAATGCCTTTGGACAAATTGATCATTTGTTATATTAGATCCCATTACAATGTATCCAAGATGATGAGTGTTGGCATCTGTAAACACACAAGGGGCCATAGGAATGGGTTTGCTCGAGGGAAAAGCATGAATAGTCACTGTTAAGGGAAGATCTTGTAAGGTCTGCAGTAATTTAGTAAGCTCAGAAACCAGGGTGGGGATCCAGGGACGTACATTGCCATTTGCCTGGAGATTAACCATGTAAGCTTGTGTGGTGGGTGGAGTTGGGCGAAAAGGATTGAAAGGAGAGAAGTGAGTGGGCGAGTCACAGGCAGACGAGACAAGGTAGGGAGGAGGAGGAGTGACTGCATCGGGCGCTGAAGGCAGGGTATGGTAAATACAAGGGGTGTCAGAGGCAGGGAAATTTCACAGGAAGTTGAGGACGAGGGATCAGGGCTATGTGATTGATGTTGTGGGGGTGCTGTAGGGGTTGCCTCATTGAGGACTGAGGAGAGGAGATTTCCCATGGTGAAGGAGCGGAGACAAGAAACTTTAAAGTGAAAGTAGTAGTAATGATAGCAGGAGGAAAAGCTAGAGAAAAGAAATTGAAAGCAAAGAGGACAGAAAAAAAACAGGATTATGAGAAGAAAGTGAGTTTAGGGTCTCATGAGACATAAAAAACACAGGAATGTTTAGGATCAGGGTATGTTGCGCTTTGTGAGGGACTTCTGTGGTTTTTTAGGCCACAGCCATATGCTCACACAGTGTCTCAGAAGACCATACGCCACAGGCATTATGGCGGTTCCAGTCACCGGGCTGATCAGACCCTTATGTGTGACTGCCGGCCGAACCAGGAAGTGGAGGTATGTTCTCTGACCTAACTTTATTACACAAAGACAAACAGACACAGAGGACCACAAAAAGTCTGATGTTACCTTCACCAGCAAGACAAGAAAGACAGGGGACCACCACGAAATCACTTTCCGAGTTTCACTTTCTGAGTTTGACTTTCTGAGTTTCTGAGTCCGAGCAGGCCACTAAAGCACGTTGGCGCCAGATGTCGTTTATGTTGTTCCTCATGTGGGTTCGCTCGACGATTTGGGGTCCCGTGGGACAAGGGGACTGAGGAATGGGGTCCCACGGGAAGAGGTCAGGGCTCCCAGAGGACGAGGGACAATGGGGTCCCATGGGACGAGGGTTTATGGGTGGACGGTCGCGGAGTCACTCACCCAGACACCCGGGGTAGGTAAAACTGCTCCGCCAGAACGGGAAGCAGACCCATTTATTTCAGTTAGTGCAACAGTTTATATAGAGTCCTTGGACCAATCATGGCCCTGAGGTTAGGTTACAGCCAATAGGGTATTGATCCATGTCAGGCATGCAGCCAATCAGCATGGAATGAGAAAAGGAGAGGCATTGAAGGCAGCCAATCAGCATGGAGTAAGGAAAGGGAGGGGAGGCATTGAAGGCATGGAGAGAGCTCCTATATCACAATCATTATGGGAGAGAAAGAAGCCACATAGTAGGACTTCCACTTATATATAATTCCAGAAAATGCAAAGTAGTTCACTAATCTGTAGCATTGGAAAGCCAAGCAGCGGTCACCTGGGGAGCAGGACAAGACTGATGGCAAAGGCAGGAGAGAATCCTGTAGTGGGAAGGGAAGGTTGGACATCAAGGAAATGTTCTATGGTCTCAATATGGTGATGGTTTCCTGGTAAAACGGCTATTATAAATCGTCCAGTTGTAGACTTTAAATGGTTGCCATTTATTGCACATAAATTATACCTCAATAAAGTTGATTTTTTAAAACATACCTAGAATAGAGTGGGAAGACCAAAGAGCCAAGAGTGAAATTTGTGAGATGAGGAAGTAAAGTGTGCATGGACAGAGAAGAGTGCCGAGAAGCTTTCAGTGTGCAGGGTTACTAAGAGAGAAGCTGGCAGCCAGAGCAGCAGTGAGGTCCAATCTACCTCTCTGTGCCCTACCTGTCAGTTTGACTTGCATGGCTCAGAGACACAAGCAAGATGGAGCTGGAACTCCTGGCCCCTGATTCATCAATCACTTCCCTTGTGAAAGCCTCCCCAGGACACTCCAGCCCACCATTCTCTTCTCTTCTTTTCTCAACTCTTTAAAACCAACTAGACTACAAAGTAACACTCCCATGTCCCACCTGGTCAGAGGATGCCCGGAAATTGTTCTACTATACTCTTTGGGTCTCAATATATCAATAGCCAGCTCTATTTTTGTTCGCAAATTGTAGAGGCATTTCTGGTTTCCCTAAAGAGATTGTTTTTACTACCAGTTATTGAATTTTTACTATATGCTAAACATGTTACATATATTGTACATATTGGATAATTATAAAAACCTGTAAAGTAAATATTATTAACTTCCATTTACAAGGAATAAAACTAAGGCTCAGAGAAACAATTTTCCAAAACAGAACTGAGATTTGAACTCAGATCCTTCTGAGTTTTAAAATCTATTCATAAACATCATAGAAACAGGCTACTTCAGGCTAGGGCCATGCTTTATCTTATCTTTGTACACTATTGGAACTGGTATGGTGCTAAACACATTGCAGAAAATAAACAAATATTAATTTGTTTGTTGATTGATTCCCTCAACACATATATACCCTGGGGATTGAACCTGGTCATTTACCACTAAGTTACATCCCCAGGACTTCTTTTTATTTTGAGACAGGAACTAGTGAAGTGGCTGAGGCTGATTTCAAACTCACAATCCTCCTGCCTCAGCTCCCAAGTCACTGGGATTACAGGTGTGTACCACTGTGCCCAACTTAACTAATATTTTTATGCTTTAAAATAGCAATCACCGGCCACCAGAGACTCTTAAGGTACTTTAAGATACTAATTACTAGGGACATTTCATTCTTGCCAGAGCCAAAGGAATTAATTAATTAAGGGAGCCCCAGACTGTATGGGAATAGTGAGAGGTGAGTCAGCTGCTTCTCTCTGCTCCTCCATCTGCCTTTCCGCATCAGGGACTTCTTCCTCTTCCCTGCAAGAGAAGCCATAGGAATATTGGGAGAGTTTGGCTATTTCCACAGGTTGCCTTGATCCAGACCCAGTGCAAAACCTTCCATTACATCCATGACCCCATAGGAAATCATGGTGCAGGTAGAGGAGACTGGCCTTTCCTCTGATTGCAAAGTGGCTAGTCTCAAACCCAAACCACAAACAGATCACAACTGCTAAACACAAATACTACTCCTCTGTTGCCTTAAAAATAAAGCTCCCTCTCTAGGGCTCTCCGTCTTTTAAAATGTCTCTCTTCAACTGTACCTTTGTTTTTTGTGGTTCATTGTGGTCGCAAAAGTCTGCATTATATTTGTTTGCCCAAAAGATTTTTTTAGTTTTAAAAGACATTCTATTAGAAATAAATTGGAAAATAAAAGGAGAGACATATTAAAAAATCTAGATTCCAATTTATGTGTCCTTGATTTTTTTTTTTTCATAATTTAAGGTGAATCACTTGTCTTTCAATGAATGAATGGGGATAAGGATTCATTCATGAATAAAGGGTGCCAAGGATTCACAAGGAACCTAGAGTAAGATACTTGCCTAGAAGGTAGAAAAGCTCTTTTATTCCATATTTTAGACTTTATATTTATTAAAAGGCATGAGAGAGGGAGGAATTCGAAGGGATTGTGCAAGTGAGTACCAAAAGCTTTCACTGATCTAATTTACTCTTAAAACAGCCTTCTCCATGGTTGAAGGAACCTTTGTTCTCGTTATGCTTTTCAGCCTTGGCTATATTTTCTTAAAATGAGCTCCTTTTAATGTATCAGGGAAAACCAAGGGTGGATTGAAGATGCTTCCATTTGAGATAAAGCTGAAGACAGTGATGCTGAGAAAAGTCAAAACTAGAAATGCTATTTAAATACTGAATACCAGAAATTTACTACAAGTTGCTTATAAACATTCACAACAATCAATGCCCTTTTCTTCCAGCTGTTTTTATTACAGGGAAGTCTCCCACACATGACCATGAGCACTGTGGTCAGTGGGTGGCGGGGGTGGGGGGGTACAAGTGTGTTTTGATAGCAAGCCTTGGTTCTTCCTCTTTCTCGTCTGTCCACAAATGGAGTACCTGCACACACTACTCACATCTCATTTCGAATATTTCTCCTCTTCCACTAAAGTAAAAATACTTCTTAAATCAAAATCAGCAAGGGAGGAGCTTGGGTATCTCTCTAATAATGCACCCAAAGGTGATGCCTATGTTTGGACAAGCTTGGGAAACCCTGAACTTATGGCCAAAACAGAGCTTCTGAATGTTTGTTGTGCTTATGAATCACCTGGGAATCCAGTCAAAATGCAGATGCTGATTCAGTAGGTCAGAGACAGTGCTGGAAGTCTGGATTTCTAACAAGCTCTCAGCTGAGGCTGATGCTGATGCAGCTCTGACCTGACCCCAGCTCTGACCTGGGGTAGTGAGGGTCTAAAAGGAAATGCATCTGAATGTCAACACACAGATGCTAATTGAGGCCAGAAACCAGAACAATTCAAGAGGGAATGTGTGTATTTTCTGCTCTCCTTGCACATGGGCTGAGCAATGGTAGAAATCCCTCTCAAGGAAGCCAGCAAGGCCCTGCAAGGTGGCCATTTCTCAGTGCACTCTCCAAGTTCTAGATCAGACCTTCACTATTACAAGGTCAGGCGTGCTCAGGACTCAAGCTCACCACATTCCCAAAAGACATGTGCAGTCAGCATGATTTTAAAATGTCCAATAGAACACATAACAATTGATGTAAATCCTTCCCTTGGACAATCAGCTCCCCAGGACAGCCAAAATACTGTGTTGTACCAGCAAGTAGTGAGCAGGCCTGCAGAAGCTTGAACCAAGTGACTTCAGTAGCTGCTATCTTTACTGGGGGGCTCACCTTAAGCTAGGAGTCCATCAGCTTCTCCGGCCTTTCCTCCTATTCTGAGAAGTTCCTCCTTTTCTAGAGGTTTGAGTTCAACTTATCCCTATATCCTTCAGACACTGAAACCTCCTAGACCCCCCACTGTCTGGGCACTGAGGCCACAGAAATGTTCATGAACCTCTGGCCCTGCTGCCTTGATTTGGATATGAAAAGCAGTCTGCTTCTTTTAAAAATTAGTTTAATATTTTCATAGAAATAAAATACACATAATATAAAATTTACCATGAGAACCTTTTTTAAATGTATGGTTAGGAGTGTTAAGTACATTCATGTTGTTGGGACATCATCAGCAACATCCATCTCCAGAACTTTTTCAACATCCCAAACTCCATACCCATTAAATAAAAATTCCCCATTTCTTCCTTCCCTAGCCCTTGGCAAACATTATACTTTCTGTCTACATGAATTTGACTCTTCTAGGTTTCTCATATAAGTGGAATCATACTGTATTTGTCCTTTGGCAATTGGCTTATTTCATTTGAATGTCTCCAACATTCAATCATGTTCAAGCATGTGTCAGAATTTCCTTCCTTTTTTAGACTGAATGTATGTACCATGTTTGGTTGATCCATTCATCTGTTGACAGACACCTGATTGCTTCTACCTTTTCACTACTGTGAATAATGCTACTATGAACATGGGGATACTAATATCTCTTCAAGACCCTGATTTCAGTTTTCTTGGATATGTGAGCAGCAGTGAAATTGCTAGATCATATGGCAATTTTGTTTTCACCTTTTTGAGGGGCTGCCATATTGCTTCTGTAGTAGCTGCACCATTTTACATTCCCAGTAGTATGTATGGATTCCAGTTCTTCCATGTCCTGACCAACATTCCTGCCTCAAACTTCAAGCAGCATCCCCACCTGTAAACAGGGCCATTACTCCAGTGGCCCACCTTAAACACTCTCCCAGTCTTCTCTGCCCCCTCCAAATCCTGATCAACTTCTAAATCCAAGTCCCACATTTTCAAAAATATCAGATGTATTAGCCCTGATGAATCATCATATATGTACCTGAGACCACCCATATTTTTGTATGATGAGGAATGTCTCGTTCTCTAATCACTCCGTTACCCCATTAGTAGTTATATTCTATGCTCCTTGGTTTTTCCTAGCAGTAAAAGCAATCGGTATTTGTTGTAACTTGTTTAATGAAATAATATAAAGAAAAGCAAGATGCATGCAGAATCAGAAAAGGGATTAAATCCTCAAAGCTTGATTTCATATCCAAAAACTGTACATCAAGAAAAGACACTGAGTCCTGCTCCCCCCAGAAAATCATCTCTGGCAAAGCCTTGCTAAGAGCCTCTGTGACCACCTGGTTGGACACCCTTCCCCAGGCTACAGTCACCTTGGAAAGCACTGACCCTCAAGATCATCAGGTTAGGAGATATAGCTCTCCAGGGAAGACTGAGTCTGGGAGGGTAAGCCACACATCTGTAGCAATCCAGAATTCATGGGTTCAGGGGATTGCTGTAGGAGTGTATGTAGATTTTGTTACAATGTCTGCAGCCACTTATATTACACAGGACTGAATTTTCTTCCATATCCATTCACCCTTGGTGAATGTAGGCAAATAGCCCCAGTGGGGCTGCTGCTGGCCGCTGAAGCAAACCAAAGGTATTTTTCCCCCCAATTAATCTGTCCCATTTGAGTTTGAACTCTTCTCAACCTCCCATTGTCCTTTCTTTAGGGATGCTATCGCACCTCTTGGCTGCCTTATATCATAGAAAGAGGTGAATAGCCCATGTTGGCCTCTTGAAATGAGAGTTTCTTGCTACTCCATGAAAGCTCTAGATTTACAAGGTGGCTGTTGTGGTCTCCAGGCTGCCCTATACATATTTATTGACATGAAACAATTCTATGAAGCCTACAGCCACACAAGCAGGACCTGAAAGAGCTGGGGGCCCCATTCCAATGTCCTTTCAACTTCTTCCACTGAGAATGGGATTCCAGTTATCTCAGGAGTACATGATCCAACATAGAGTTCTTCCCAAGTTCAGTGGAACCTGAGAGGAACTAGAAGCTCTGGCAGGAAAGAGACTTTTAGGACATCTAATACATTTTCCATCTGGAATTTGAAGCCACTGCCAAGTACTAATCAGTCTATTTGAAACTCTCCTTACAGGGAACTTTCTACCCCCAAAAGACAGTTCAGTCATAATTAGCACACTCATTCTGGAGCCACTGATACCATGGAGTCCATGGAAGAGCAGTTCTGTGATGCCTAAGTGACTCAGAAGACTAGAGAAATGCTCTCAGGGTGTCCTACCCTCTGGGAAATTCCTCAGCTCTCCTTCCTGAGAATCCCAGAGTGATCCAGCTGCTGCTCCCAGTTAGGCCCTATTGAGTGACCCAAAGCCTTTTGGATTACACTCTGCCCAGATGGCTTCCCTTATCTAGGTTCAATTACTGACACACCTCCCTGGCAGGAACCACATTTCCTTCATTATCCTAACAGGGCAGGACACCTGGGGCATCAGCCCTGTTCCAGGCCCTCATCACTGTTGACCTTGCCTTCACTTTCCACTGTCTGTTAAGATGCCCATCTAAAATGCGAATCTAAGCATATTATTAATCTGTTGAGCACCATTTAGTGCCTCCTTATTTCCCAGGGGTCAAACCCAACCTTGCTGATGAAACTTGAGGTGTCTCCAATTCTTCCCTGTTACTCTACCCCAGCTGCCTCTCCCCCATTCAAGCACCACCCAAGGCTATCATTCTTCCTGATCTCCTCCTAAACCCCTCACCTCATATCCATGGTGAGAGCAAACCCTGTCAATTCCCTTTCCAAAATACATATTTACCCATTTACTCCCTCTCTCCCATCACCTCCATACAAGCCACCATAATCTCTCACCTGATACAACAGTAGCCTCCTAAAGGGCACTAACTGGCTTTCCCTGTTTCCATTTTTGGTCCCTTCTAAATCATTCTCTATATAGCAGCCAGAGTAAACCAAGTTATGCCAGTATGCCTCTTTACTATAAACCCTTTGATTGGCTTCCCATTGGTCTCAGAATAAAATCTTGGCCTAAGACCCTGAAGGACCTCACTTTGCTTACTTCTCTGACTCCTCTCATACCAGTCTCCCCAGACTTACTGCCCATCTGTCTTTTCAAGTCACAGTCTTTTTTGTACTTGCTGTTCCCAGTGCAGAACACCTTTCCTTGTTCTCTAATTGCCATCTCCTGCTCCTCACCTGGGTCTTAGCTAAAACCCTGCCACCTCAAGAATGCTCCTTGTGTCTGTTTTCCTGTCTCAGCATTTTGTTTAGTTGCTTTTACCACTACTAGAGATGTATAATTAACTAATGACTCCATGTTTATTGTCTGAGCTGCTTCACTACAAAGAAAGCTCCATTAGGGTAAGAAGCTTATCTACCTCATTATATCCACAGGATCACCAGCATCAAATGCAGTTCATGGCACTTGGTAGGTTCTCCATAAACATTGTCCACTGAGTGCTAAATAAATCCAGCCCAGGCTACTTTTCCACTCTTCCCTCTTCTACCACTTCTCAGCCCCTACACCCACATTCCAGCCACATTACCTGAAATTCCCTGAAGATTCTGGCTATTTTATGTCTCTGTGCCTTTGCATACGTTTCGGGGCTGGGGTTCTTAAGTTGCCATGTCTCCGTAGAAAATCCCTCTAATATAAATGTCACCTCCTCTGCAAAACCTTTCCAACTTCCCCGAGCAAAGTTCATCCCCAGACCTCCATGTGCCAGGGTACAGTGCCCAGGCCTTCATTCTTGCCCTTAGAAACTTGGTTGAAATGACTATTTTCATATCCGTACCGCTGTAGGCTCTGATATCCCTGTGGAAAGAGTTCTTGCCTTCTCCATCTCCACTGACCTTCCTCACAATCAAGTACAGAACCTGGAACACATTAGTTGCTCAACAAATATTTGTTAAAAAGATGAATGAATTCAGTGGAAGAGCAATCCCTGGCTGTAAACTCAATAGATCATGGTATCAACTCCCTGGTAACCTGAGTGATTCTTAATACCATTTGTGTCTCAGTTTCAAAATGGGAATAATAATATTACCTCTCTATTTTATAAGGTTTGTTTAATAAAACACTAAAATAATAAATACAAAAAAATAGTCAGAAAAAATATGAATTCATTCATTTAAAAATATTTACGGAGCCTCTTCTCAGTACTAAGGTTCTTGATATAATAATCTGAAGACAGATTTATAGGGTTCTACTTCAAGATTGCATTATTAAGAATTAGCTGCTTGGCCCTAAAAACATGTCTACCTCTTATTGTCTTGGTTCTTGGTCTGCAGGCTCTCTGCATCTTTGTGTCAATCCTTTGCTTGTGGATTCACTGCACACCTGTATAGTCTAGTTTCGCTGGAGTTCTCTGAATGCTTTTCAACTGTAATCACGGCTGAATGATTTCCTCAGCAATCCCAGTTCCACTTCAAGAAAACTGTCAGCAGTACACACAGCACCAGGCCCATCCATCTGTGTAAGAGATAATGTAATTCTAAGACAATATTTAACATTGTAGGATGAGGCATAAACTCAATATGTTTTCAGGCAGAGTAGAAAAAAATATGTGCCCCATCTCATTAATCACAATAAGAATGAGGGATGGGGCAGATACCCAGGCTTGTGCTGTTCCCTCCAAGTTAATCTGTCTTAATACTAGGCCTTTGATAAAAAGAATGCCCATGTCGTTCTGCTTGTTCCATGGCAATTTACATTGGGGGAGCTCAAGATTTATGGAGTAACGAGAATTTCTCAGTAATAAAAGCTTGAGTGATCCATGCTATATTTGGTAGTAACTTCTACTACAAACACTCTCTGGGGACAAAACTTCAAGAAAAAGATTTCAAGTTATGCATTTATAAAACTGATCTACTTGCAAGTACTTACTGAGTTCATTTATTTTTTCATTCAACAAATCTTTACTCAGTATTAATTCTGCCAGAAGCTCTGTTTGGGGTTTGGGGACCACAAAGGAGCCAGCAAATGTTTGTATCCTCAAATGACTTACACTAGGGAAAATGTAACCCAAGGGCACTACTTGGGCTGTAAGCTCTATTAGGGCAGGAATTAGTGCCCAGTGTGTGCCTGTTTCTATTACAGATCCTGGGAAAGAGAGGATCATTTAAAATGTGTTAAGTGATTCATCAACAGATGAATGGATAAATAAAATGTGGTGCATACACACAATGGAATAGTATTCAACCTTAAAAAGGAAGAAAATTGGAACACATGCTGTAACAGGATGACCCTGAGAGAAATTTTGATGCATGAAATAAGTTGGTCACAAAAAGACAAGTACTATATGATGCCACTTATGAGAAGTGCCTGAAGGATTTGAACTCATTAAGACAGAAGACAGAGGATGGTTGCCCAGGACTGGGGAAAGGAGAAAGTGGGAAGTTATTGTTAAAGTGGTAGACGTTTCAGTTTTGCAATCTGGAAAAGTTCTGGAGATGGATGGTGGGAATGGCTACACATCCTGTGAGTGTACTTAATATCATTGAACTGTTCACTTAAAATGGCTAAAATACTTAATTTTACGCTGTGTATATTTTAGCATGATAAAAAGTTCTTTGTTAAGAAAAAAAAAGTTAGCAAGAAATCCAGAGAGAGCTTGAGGCAAGAGATGAAATAGAGCTTTCCAAGGAGATGGGGCTAGGGGAAGGACCTGTGCTGTCCCAGTGAAGGTGAGAGAAGAGGAATTCAAAGAGCGCTAAGAATGAACTACAGGGTGTCCTCCACAGAACCAAGGCAGTGGGAAGAGTGGTTGGAATTCACAGCAGCAATAGACCAGCAAGGAACATGGTAATGAATTTCAAGGAAAGCCTTTAAGAGGATGACATTGGTGGACCAGAGACCTTTGGATTTGACAGCTGGGAGGTAACAAGTGACCCCTGGTAGAACATCTTCAGAGAATTTTGGACGTGAAAGTGACGCTGCGAAGGGTGAAATGCCAAGTGAAAGGAAAATAAGACTTGGAGGTTTGATAACATAGGAGAGAATGATTATAGAAATTCGAAGGAAACTGTCTAGGGGAGAGAAGGAAGATTCCTGAGGGTCTAGAAAATGAGAGCAAATGGAAGATCTTCCAGTTGCAGGTGAGACAGGGCCAGCAACAGACCAGAGAGACATTCTTCCCCAGGAACATAGATAACACTGTTGCTCATGAAGTCCAGCTGGATGGCAAGGAAGTCAGGATCCAAGAGAGCGTAAAAGGTGTGGACAAATTAAAGACTGAGGTTCATGATGAGGGTGAAACGTCTCCAGGAGAAAGAGCTAGACTAGGTGGAAAAAGAGAAACAAGTAGCCAGTGACGAGCACTGGAGTCTGGAACTGTGGCTGAGAAGCTGCTATGTGGGTGGACAGGGCCCCAGGAGATGTGCTGACGAGGAGGGGCACCACCCAAGCTAAAGCCAAGGAATTGTGAGGACCCAGAATGTGGAGGATATTGAAATGTTCCCAGTGATGGTAACAGGCTGATGAGGTGGAGACAGATGTCAGATGAATAATAAAAGCAACCACTGGGGAGAGGAGAGAAGAGGAAGAGGAAGGTCTGCTTGGCTGGACAAAAAGAGAAAGAGCTTGCTGAAAGCCAGAGGCTCTGGAAGAGGTAATCAGCCGGCAATAAATGGCAGGGGTGGCAGTAAGCTTCATGGAAGAGGGTTCATTGTGGGAAAAGGTAAGGCCACTGTGAAGGAATGAGGGACAGAAGAGAGAAGCTGGAGTTTGGGACTTTTAGTCTGAACAATAATGGCAAGCCTCTAGATGAAGGGGCAGGCTAGACATGTGAGAGAATTCCAGAAGGTGGCCTCAGGGAGGCATATGTGAGGTGAACAAAGCATTAGAACTCAAGTGTTTGGGAAATGAGGCATCTCTCTACCTGAGCATGAAGGGAGGCCAGAGGAGCACTGGGGGGTTGGATTCTCAAATGCCACAAAACCAGAGTCACAAGCATCTACCTTGGCAACGGAGGACTCCCGCTTCTAATTTGCAGGCATGCTAGTCTGGATACCAGGGTTTTCATTCCAACTGCCACCAGCCAGCTTTCTAAACCTAACAAATAAGACTTACACCTTTTCTTTCTTCAGAGGAGGAAAATTTTAACCTGGAGTCTTGGACTCCTTTTCTGCAAAATGGGAGTGTTTTAGAACAGGCCATCTTCCTGCTTCAAAATGCCACACTCCCATAAATCTATGTCGTGGCCTCTTTCTGCTGCTGTTTCTGACTGTGCTCAATTAGAATGATGATCCAACTCCACTTTCTCTCCACTGCTGGGAGAAATAGACACTCATTAGGAAAAAAGTGCTTTCCTTTGGCTGAATGATAATCCCCTTACATATCTCAATCAGGGCAGCTGTGAGCAACAGTTCCTTCTTGCAAATCAGAAAATGTCCCCCAGCTCTTGGCAGACAAAAGAGCAAAGACAAATTGAGCAAAAGGCCATGGCTTAGCAAGTGGAGCCCCAAAAGATTGAAGTGTCTCTACCCCCTCTGCAGGGTGCTCCAGTACAACGCTCAACCTGCACAGCGGCACCCACAACCCTGATTTCAGAACCTCATGTCCAAAGGGTCATCACTGATAGCTGCACCAGCACTCCTATTTTACAGATGAGTAAGTTAGAACGTAGAAAACTTCGGTGACTTCCCTGTATCTCCAAGTGCCCCACTCATGTACCCTATAAATGCTTTGATTCCAAAATGGATTACATTTCACAACCATTCTGTTTTCACGTTTGCATACTTATATTGGTGAGTATATTTCCTTGCCTAAATAGCTTGACACTTAATGAAGGACATCTCCCTCTTGCCCTCACCCAGTGAGAGTGCTTCCCTTTCCACTTTTCAAACCATATTTAGACATTCATCCTATCACTCACAGTCAAAATGCTATCTCATCTGGAAGGAATATAGCTGCAATATTGGGAGAGCATAGAATAAATTCTGAAACCCATAATTCTTTATCCTCCTCTCGGCTCCCATAGGCACTTACTGAAATGCATTTGGCCACACTGTGGGGAGGGGTGAGAAATGAATCCTAAAGAATTTAATAGTAATAGCATAAGAAATTGTATTTTGACTTATACTATTATTACTTATTATAAGTAATAGTATTATAAAGATTTCAGGAACTCTCAATTAGTTTTGTGTTTTTGGACTTCAGAGGAAAGAAAAAAATTAAATTTACTTTCTGGACCAAGAGAGCAATAATCATTTTATGACTATATTCATTTTCTTAGCCTCAGATGAAAAAGATGACCAGGGACTAGTTATAACAAATGATCATACCTTATTTTTCAAGGCCCCCTACGTGACCAAAACAATATGTTTTGTGGATTTCCATGCAAGCAAAATATTGAACTTAAAAGGAAGAAAAAGATTCTGTCTGCAAGGGATTTGTCCTCTTGATGGGAATACAGGAGCTAGATACACACAAGAGTTATAATGAGTTTTACAAAGATTTGTAAATCGCCATCAAGTACTGATTAGTAGAAAGCAACAGATCCTTGGTCCTGTGGAGCCTGTAGAAGAGAGCAGGGAGCCAGTGAGCAGCAGTCAGCAGGAAGGTGTGTAGGGCTGGGAGCCCAGGGGTCCTGGCCACCAGCACAGGGTCTGACACATATCAAGGCTCTGTTCAGATTTGCTCAATGAATGACAGCAGAGCATCAACTGGTGAAGAGGGAGCCAGGTGTTGCCAATAGAGAGGCAAGTCTGCAGAGACATGGGGACATCCACAAAGCTCTGATCCAAGTTTTGTGTCCTCGTCATCACATTCCAGGCCACCGTGGATTCACCATCTTGAAACTCTTAGGCAGTGGCAGGAATGGAAGTCAGCCCACATGCCAACCCCATTTGGTTGGCAGCGGTTGCCTGGCACATGATAGGGATTGCATCCAGAATTGGCAAGTGAGGGAGTCATGGTAGTTAATGTGGTCTTCCATGGGCAGAGAGCACAAGGACACCCATTGGCATATATTTACCATCTCTATTGTAGGGGATGCCTATTGACTAGAAAACAGAATTAAGTTCAAGGACTTCCATAAACTCACAAAGTTGGTTTTTTATGAAACTAAAAGAGGGACATACAATAGAGTAGGGAAAGGTCTCCCTTCCTTAAGATATTTTATTTTCATTTGTTGTAAAATTGTCAGAATATGCCATTTTTTAACAGAAAAAGCCTCTTTACTACCATATTCTGGGAAATTGACATAAAGAGTATAAAAATCCAGAGCATCCGCGGTGTGAACGCCCTCAAATGCGGCATCGCAGTGCAGGACACAGGCTGCACAACTGTATAAAGCAGCCCTGAACCAGGTTAGGAGTCTGTTGTTTACATTTGTTCTACTACCCTACAGCTTTAATGAAAAGTGAGTTAGTTGCAGGCAAGAGGCACTGAGTTTTTACAGGATCTTAAAATTGGGGATAAAAGTCTTACATCTGATGTGATAGGTAATGGGAAAAAAGCATATGCTATCCTTAAATCAGATATTTATGGGATGAGTAACTGTAATGCTTTGCACTTTATTAAGCACATTATACTTTAAAAAATGCTTCAGGTAGATTATTTAATTTGATTCCTACATGTAGAGCTGTAGCAGATTCCTGAGCAAAGAACTGGCATGGGGACAGGGGTTTGGGCCTGCAAAAAGGATCCTAGTGTTTAAGTTATACGAAGCTTCCCTCTTTTAAAAAGGGACTGTAAGGTTGTACTCTTTTCCTCAACTAGGTTTGGATCCTCCTAACTGAAACTGAAATGTTCATTTCATTATTTAATTTATCAGCATGTTAAGTCGACTTGCTAAATCCTAGCTCCATTCATTGGCTGTGCCAGCATAATTAATTACACTGTGAAACCTCCTGACAGCATTCTATAGGGACTGAGAGGAAAAGACTGAACACAAGAAAACAGAAAAATCTGGGTCAATTTTCTGTATATCCATTATAGGCTTCTTCAAGTTGAGTCCTTTCTCTCTAGTTGAGTAACCTTGAACAAGTCACTCTCTGAGTTTTTCTCTTCTGTCAAAATGAGGAGGTTGGGATAAATTATCTTTATCACTAAAGGTCCCAGGAGGAGAGAGGCGGTATATTCAAATTGGATAATTTGAGATATTTACAAAAGGAGATTCTTTACAACCATATGGGCAGGCAGGGGAAGAAAACCCCCAGAATAGAGCAGGACCCCAGGGCTGGTAACCACAAGTCATCACTAGCCCAGTCCTAAAGGGCAAGTCATGGTTACCAGAATCCACAGGGAGACCAGTGTAGAGAAGGCAGCCTTGAGAGGGGCAATCCCCTTAGCTCACACACACACTGTGCGATGCTGCAGGAGTGCCACTGGAGAAATAAACAGCCAATGCCATGCTCCTCCCTCCTTCTGATCTCCTGCGATGTTCCCATTGCCAAACCCAACCAGAAGCCAAAAGCAAGGGAGCCATGGATGCACTCCACACAGTTCAGCCTCCTGCAGAGAGGAGAAGAGCAGAATAGATGGCGGGAGACGCACAGCCTAAGTTTATCCCAGCTCTAGGAACCTACTTAAGGCATATTAAGTACCCTGCTCCCCTCATCATGCCAAGTGTTAGGTGTGGTAGAAGAAAATATTTGTAGTAGAAAATATATTAGCAACTGCGGGGAATATGCCATAAAACACTGTATACCGTAGCAGGTAAGCAAAACATATATTTGTAAAATGAATACATTACATGAAATTTAAAAAAATAGTTCCAACTAAGGTTACATGCAATATGTCTCCCTCCCCTTTCTCCCTCTCTCTCTCTCTCTCTCTCTCTCTCTCTCTCTCACACACACGCACACATACACACACAGAGTAGTCTCCAGAAAGCTTTACCTTTCTCACAATAGCATAGAATCAATCTTGGGACTTCAATCTTAAGACAAAAATCATTAAGACACCCAAGGGTCCCATTGTAATGGCATCTCAAAACCCTGACAGACCTAGAATCAAAGTTTTAGGTCTGGGAAGGCCTTGAAGGAACAGCTAGTCCAAGCCATCCCTTTGTGTTCCGGGTCAGCTCACCCCAAAACTGCAGAGACTCACCAGACACCCATATGGGCAGGACAGAACCTCCTGCTGCGGCCGTGCCCAGTGTCTACTTCCCTTCAGCCCCTTAAGACTCACTGCCTTGCTCCTAGTATCCCCCATCCCCATGCCTGCTGTTGTTCAAAATTGTAGGACCCCAGATGTGGTGAGCCTTCCATGATTGGCTAAGCTCTCATTGCAGATTACTCCTGTGGCTTCTGTCCAAGGGGTTTTAAGCTGTGTCTTCCCTCACATCAACAGACAGCCTCAAGTGAACGAATAAATACCAAGTCTGAACACCTCAAGGCTTGAAGCTGTGCTCTTGATACTGTCCTTGTTATTAATAATTATAAAAACAAAACTCCATTAATGCAGCACCAGGCCAGGCTCTGATCCAGGCTACCTTCATGGAACCCTCCCCAAACCCAGCAAGTTGGGGACTGTGCTTCTTATTGCTCTTATGAGGACACTGGGAGGGCTTCCTGAGACACTAGGTTACCTCCTTGGGTTTCACAAGTTAGCAGAAGGATCAGTGTATCTTGCATCTACCCCACTGTATCCCTTCTGCTCTACCAAAGTTAAAGAATTTTTTTTCTATTACTTAGTGGTATTGCATCATTAATGGGTCCCCAGAGCTTTACCTGGTTCCACTCAGGGAAACCTATTCAGCCAGCTTTCAAAGTGCTCCCTTGACCTGGGTGCTGGAAGGCCAAGAAACTAATATTTATTGAGTGCACACTGCAGATAGGCCACATTGCTTAACCCTCCCACTACTTTGTAAAATAGGAATTACTATTCCCATGACACAGATAAGGAAACAAAGACCTATCCAAGGTATAAAGAATGATGTCAGTTCTGTTTTTAAAATTAATATTATTTTCACTGCACACTGCTCCCTTAGAGAATAAAAGAGAACACAGGGAAACTTGAGAGATCATCCTACTCAATCTCCTCCTGGTGTTGTGACCTCTTAGAAACATCCTAACAAGAGCCTGAACTGCCCTTCTAAGGCAACTCACTCTGACATGGGGCACTGGAGGAAATGTTATACATCACTATCTGATGAATGTGCTAGGGCCTTGGCTGGATTGGGGAATAGAGTTCAAAGATGAGGGGAGACCCATCAAGGCAACTGGAGATAATAGAATCTCAGGACTAAGCTACAGAGAGGGAGCTGTTTGAAAACCTGATGGGCCAGCCTTCCAGTCCTCATCCCAGTGATGGATAAGAATGTTAGGACAGGGCAGAGGACACTAGGACATTAATCGACACTCCTCACTATAGACACTTGAGTAACTGTAAATCCACTTAATATTGTTATCAACTAATCCGGACCTATCTTATTACTCCAAAAGATAGCAAGAGAGATTTTATCAAAAGCTGAAGTGAGAGGCAAGCTCTCCACTAAATTCCCCAACCTGCTGAGTGACAAGCCTGTCAGAAGAGAAAATGAGATTGGTTTGCATGCCTGGTCCTGAGTTTACCCACAGTGGCTTTTCAATGATCCCAATGTTCTTTTCTAAATCCTCCCAAACCATCTGGTTAAAAATCTGTTTTTAAATTTGATCAAGGATCTATATGAATGTTACCACTGTTGAATTGACTTTTTCAAATCAGAACACTTACCTACATTTACTCTGAAATTGGCATCTGCATAATTGGGCAGCCTTGGGTTACCATAGCCTAGAGAAGCACACCCTTGTGTTACATTTAGTCTCAAAAATCAGCTTTAAGAATCATTATGAGCCGGGCATGGCAGTGCATACCTATAATCCCAGTGACTCAGGAAGCTGAGGTAGGAGGATTACAAGTTGGAGACAAGTCTCAGCAACTTAATGAAGCCCTGTCTCAAAAGTGAAAAAATTAATCATAATTTTCTTAAAAAGCTCTTTATGAACAGCAGTTCTCCTATCTGTGCTCTTGGTTTCATTCTTAGGCAGAACTATTAGGCCAAAGTAAAGCCATCAAACTTGGGCAAATTGTCCACTATTTACCAGGGATAGCTAGGCACAGAAGATACACAGCACTGAATAGTGTTCAGTCTAGTGAAATCTCACACTTAGGCCCTGAATCTTTCTCCTTTTCTTTTTAAGCAACCTTGAGCTGAACTATCCAGGAACCATAACCTTGTCTCTTCTCTCTGCAAAAGCAAGGACTATGTTTTATTTCTCAGTGCATTCCCAGTGGCTAGCTCCATATCTTCCATGCAAAACACACTCAAATGCATACTTTTTACAATGATAACAATGTTGAAGACAGGTTGCAGCAAAAAGAAGCAGCCCAAAGCTAAAGGAGTTTCTGATTCAGAAGGAAGGGGCTATGGAAACATATTAAACATAGTATTACCAATTAATATGATCAAGTATTAGAGCTAGCCCTGAATACCATGATTAGGAATGGTAATGGTAGCATATTCTTCCAGTCAGACCAAAGGTGATATTTCCCATGATTAGCTTTTGGTTAATCCTTCTGGATAGAAATTTCATTTACAGCCTATACATTTGTCCTTAAGAGTTTAATGGATTATACAATTTATAAGCATTAGAATTGATGTTATGTAAATGAATTTCCAGCATCCAATTCACCTTTAAAGTAATTAAGTTAAGTGTGGTTAGTTAAGAACATTAGACACCTATGAAAAGCCCCTGAGATAAATTTGGTTTGCTCAGAAAAGAGGGAGAACTCTGTGTCTCTTGCTTCCTTCTGTATCTCTCCTACATTCTCTGCACCCCTCTCCCCATTCATCGCTGCCATCTCTCCTGCTGGTACTAACTCATTTGTCAGTTAAAGGATGCACAATGAGTAAAAGCAACAACCTGTTTCACAAACAAGCTTAACTGCTTCCCAGACGAACCAGAGGGACTCCTGCTCCTTGCTGAGAAGCTCCTCTTCTCAATTGGTTGTTTTCCAATTTTGATGGAATAATATAGCTTCCAATATGTGTATTCAACATCAATTTTAAATCAAAGCTCAGTTGTTGGGTCCAGCAGATCAGGAAATTGAACTTACCTTTTCTTGCCAGCTGGATGAATGAGGAGGAACATCCGCTTTCATAGCAGCACCGGGGAGAGGGGGTGTGAAGAGCATGGACCTCGAGGGAGGCCAGCTTGGCTTCCTTCCAATCCAATCCAATCCAATGCATTCATCCATTCATTTATTCAAAAAATGCTTGTTGTACATATAGTATGGACCCAGCTCTGTTCTAGGCACTGAGGAAATGCTAATGGATCAGACAGAAAAACCCAATTCCACAGAGGCCCTGAATCTGTATTCCATCCTAGCCATGTAAGACAGTAGATATATTTCTGCAGTCCTGTGAGCCTCAGTTTCCTTCTCCTTCAAATGGGAATATTAACAATAAGATTATTGAAAGAATCAAGTAAGATGGTGGTCATTAAGTACTTGTAGCAGAGGTCTTAATCCTAGATCCACGATTCTCAGAGGACTCTAGATAGAATTGAGGGATCTATGGACTTGGATCTTGGACTTGCTAAAATTATTTTAACAATTTCTCACTGAAATTTAACATTTCTTCAATTGTGAATGTGGGCAACCCATCTACCAGTTCAGGATAGAAATCTGTGATTTGGTCACTAATGAAATCGCAGGGCAATTGTTGCAGACATCTTGCAATTCTGCTTAAGCACATCACTACTTCAAAATGACAGATGTTATTGGACCTACCACGAGACACTGTTATTTAATGCATTAATAAAGAAATATATATATTACTGAATCATAATTTTTATAGCTGTATTTCACTATAATTCCAGATAACTATATTTCAGTATAATTGCTTTCCTTTGTACTTCTATGTATTTGAAAATATTCTCTAAGAAGGAGCCTATAGGTATGTATCACCAGACTGTCAAATGGGCTCATAACATCCACACACAAAAAAGAATGCCTGACTTAGACATTAGACACTGTAGTGGTTCTCAAACTTGATCATGTTTGGGGATCACTTGAAAGGTTTGTTAGAACAAATTGCCATCTCTCCAACACATCCCACCCAATGTCTCTGACTCGGTAGGTCTGGAGCCAGGCCTGGTAACTTGCATTTCTAACAAGTTCCCAGGAGATGGTGATGCTGCTGAACCAGGAACCACACTTTGAGAACCACTGGCTCAAGTATTTACATAATCTTGCCCACATTGATCTGACACATGAATACTTTTCAGGTCACTAGATCTGAAAATTGCTGCTATGTTAGCAATTTTATGTATAGCATCACTACTAGGTTAGTAGCAGTAGTTGCTACTATGTTAGTAGCTGCCAACAATCTGGAACAACACACAATCTGTGTTAGCCAGGCCAGGCTGAACTTCAGCTCTTTGTCTGTGCACGGACAAAGTCTTGTGACCCTACTGCCTTACAGGCTCAGCCCACCAACTCCCATCTTCATATCGAGCTCCAATTGTGACTTGGTAGGGGCAATTTAAGAAGCACTGAGTATTCTGGCATTTAGAATCAAGGAATATTACTGGCTGCCCATCTCTAACCCCTTGTCTCTTGTCCCCAAGCATAATACCTGGCATCTGTTTGATTCTGTGGTCCAGAAACCCTTGACTCCTTGAGCCTAGTCTCTGTTAAATAAGAGCCTGCTTCCATGCTCAGAGTTTGGAGTCCTAGCCAGGATGTAGGGCAATAGCCATGTCCCTGCTACCTATAGAATTCCTACCTCTCTACATTTATGAGCATTATCTGCTACTAATCTTCTTGTTGATCTGTTTCTCTTTTCTGGTGGCTACTTCCCCTCTAGAACACCCGTGAAAGTAGCTATCTATTGCTATATCCTTCAGATCCCAAATCTTGTGCCTTTCCCATGATCAGTACCAAAGAGAACTCCCCATCCTAGAGTAAGAATCTGTGGTCCATTTTTCAGCTTGTCTCAGTTAACTCATCCTCCTTGAGTTCACTGTGACACACATCATGCCCCAGATAACACATTTATCATGCTTTGCTATTTTGGGTAGTAGCAAGCATTCAGATTAATATAACATCAGTAGCAAGCATTCAGATTAATATAACATCTTTGGAAGAGTGCATACTTGCAAGATATTGAACTCAATTAATCATTTATTGAGTGTCTATTAAGTACAAAGCATCATGTCAAGCCTTAGGGATAAAAAGGGGAAAAACTAAGATGCAGACCTTGTTTTAAGAAATGCAGAGGCTAAAATGAGAAGTAAACATATAAATAAATAATTTCCGTCTCCTTTCATCTCCTTTGCATGTTCATTTGCATAGTTCTGCTCTAGTTAATAATCCATCTCAAATTCTCCTTTAACCGGACCTTTTAAAAACCCTGATAATGATTAGTTTTGGGTTCTCCTTTGGCTGTCTTTGGTCCTTTTGCTTTGTTCTCTGAACTTGCACTCAGTTGGCTAATAAAGTGATATCCCTCTCCTTTGCTCCATGGAACCAAAGTAATGAGCTTAAATAAAAACAACAGCTTTTCCAGCTGGAGGGAGACCCGGCTGTGATCATAAGTGCGCCACTAACTTCACTTTCTGCTAAGCCCACCTGGTATTCCCTCTTCTGATCCCTCATCTCCCTCTGAACACTTACCATAGTTATGGAGTCCTGCTGGGGCCAAACAACTTAAAGTCCTCACAGATCATCATGAATAAATGATGGGTGGAGGCCATGAGTAAATTATGAGCTAAAAGAAGGCTAGACATCATTTCTTTTCCATTCTTTCCTTTGCCAACAAACCTCGGTGAAATTTATGAAATATGATCATGAAGACTATCTGGATTCTTACTAATATTATCTGGCCCAAGCCAGACCTTCTACTCCAGTGCTATCAGTCATACCAGGGGAGCTGCCTGACACAGCCTGAACTAAGGCTGTTCTGCTCCAGTGCCACTGTGATTAATTAGACTTTTAGGAGAGCTAGTGAATCATCAGTGTTTCAGTCTCCATTTGAGGGGTTAGGGAGTGACCCTAGCATTCTGCTGAATACAATAACATGATGAAATACTACTTAAATAACAAGAGTAGGCACCTAGTTTCAGATTATTAAGGAAAAAATAACAGAACTTTTTAATTAACTGAAAAACAGCCTGCAAAACTGAGAGAATGAAAATAATCAAATAACTTACATAGGTAGATATCTATAGCACCTGCTTTATCCAGAGAATTGTCCTTGGGTTACCCAGAACTGTGTATGAGGTGATGCCTGCTGCTATGAAGTTGAGTCCAATAGGGCAGAAGGAATGTGAAGGAGCATTAGTGTGTATCTGTAGTTTGTGCATGTGCATATAACTATTATGGAAGAGTGCAACAGAAACAAATCACAAGCCAAGAACACAAGCTGAGCAGAGATGATCAAAATAACTTTAACCACACTGAGCCCTTCTACCTTTGAATATGGGTGAGCTCCAGAAACAAGCACAGGAAAGCCTGCAACTTTCAGAGACAAAGTAGATGCACAAGTTCCAAGTTCTGGATCTAGTCCCCATCTGTGGCCCTGATTCTGTCCCAGTGAAATGAAGTTTAGGTCCGTAAATGGATAAGAAATGAAATGTCTAATTCCTACTAAGGTGACTGGTACACAGTCAGCATTGAGTAAATGTCTTCTCAACTGATAAATTATCTAAACATCACCTGAGACAGAACAAGATGGAGAGCAATGACCCCATTTTCAGATTAAGGTCATGCATCTCAAAGCATTGAAGGAAGTTGCTCAAGGTCACAGAAATGTTAAGCTACAGAGAGACTGGACTTCCTGCCTGGAACCTGTTGTTCTCCCTATGGTGTACCAGGTTGCCTCTCATTTCACATTTTCATGGATTAACCCGTTTAAGTAGAATTATTTATTTAATTAACTATTTATCTATTTATTTCTGGTGCTGGGAATGAAAACCAGGGTCTCATTCATGCTTGTAAGTACTCTAACAACTATGGTCCTTTCTTCCATCAAAGTCAGAGTTCATACACAGCACGTTCCTGATCAGGTGCAACCACCTCTCCTCAAAAGTCCAAACTGA
Source organism: Geosciurus inauris (assembly GCA_004024805.1). NCBI lineage: Eukaryota > Metazoa > Chordata > Mammalia > Rodentia > Sciuridae > Geosciurus > Geosciurus inauris. Next base: position 116,969 of record PVHX01003630.1, on the reverse strand, counting down.
GACATGGAAGAACAGTCTCACCTCATTGTTTCAACCAAATCCTCTGCCCAGTGGCACGGCCACGGAGCTGTCTGGGGTGTGGGAGGTCTCTCTCACACCACTCTCCATCTCCCATTCAATTACTGCCCTGCCCACAGCCCAGAGCTGGTAGGAAGCACCCATTCAGGCTTCTCCATTGGTAATCTGTTCATTTCAGGCCCTTTGGAGCCCTGATCCCAAACTGGCAATCCTTAAAAATGCAGTTTTGTCTACTTTTCTGATGACTCTAAAGTTCAGAAAGTTAAGAGTATTGCTTTTTCATTAATTCTTATTTCCAGAAGCTCAAAATGGCACAGTCCCACTTATCAGAAGGAACCGTTCCTTCTAACTCTACTGGAAAAGGAATATGGGTAAGTTGATTGGCATTGTTTTGGGTCATTGTAATTCTCTCAGGACTCCGCTTTAGAAAAACTTACATTTTTGAAATTGCTGTCATTTAATTCCATAGGCAGTTGATATAAGCTTCACATTTTTTCCATTAAATGAAAATTAAATTAAGCTCATTATTGTATTAGACAGTCATTGATTGTACCCACTTTGGTTTTAATTAAATGCTACTATTCATTATTTCCTCCTCAGTAGTGCTTTCAATTTTATTTGGTTTATAATTCGGGGTAACAACAATATCAGTAAATTGTCCCTCATAAATAATATTAAAAGAGAAAGACGTACCAAACACACTGAGGAAGCAATTTGAAGGTATTTACTTATTGTTTTTAATTTACTGGTAGCATACTTATCAGTGAATACTTCTCCATGTTGCTCCTTTGTGATAAAACAGGGCATACCCATATCTCTCTTAAACAGCTTTGACTTGTGCAGTTAGTGGCTGACTTCAAGACGTCATTGATCTTAAAATGTGCTGACTTTATTGCAACACCAAAGCTATGATCCAGGGGGTAGATGTTTTAATTTCAATCTGAGAACATTATCAGAAAGGCTCCAAAAAAAAAAAGTCCAGAGAAGTTTGTTTTGTTTTGTTTTCTCTGTAACATTCATAAAGCACTCTTTTCATGCCAAACAGTCTTCATGAGTTCTGAAAATTCATGGAATGATAGAGAACCATAGTCACTGTCTTTCTGGTACTTGAATTCTCTCTCTCTTTTTTTTTCCTGTTAACATTTTGTTCTAATTTATTTATGAACTTACTTTTGTGGTACTGGTAGTCAAACCCAGGATTTCATGTATGCTAAGCGCTCAACCACTGAGCTACATACACCCCAGTCCATGTACTTGTATTCTGAAAAGATAAGATGTAATACTGGTATGTACTGACCCCCATTCCCATCTTCTAAGAAAATAAGATTTTTCCACGTATAACCTGGTTACTGTGGTGAGGGCCTCTCCGTGAATCTAGACTTTAAGCAAGACAGAATGTTTTATACTACCTTGCTTTAAATATATCATAATTTAGACAGATAACAAGGAAATGCCATGTTGAGCACACAAATAAATAAAATGTTAGTAAATTTTAAACCCTTATAATTAATTCCTGATTGCAAGAATTAATAACTTTTAGTCTTAAAAAAGTAAAACTCTATAAAGCAAAACAAAATTGGAGGTGGTGTTCAGTGGGTACTTAGGACTGGCTAAGTTCTATGTTTGGGGGAAGAGGTGGGTTAAAATACTAAAAAATAATTAAATTTAGTTCATCCTCAAAACTAACTATAGTTAAATATGCATATGAAAGTTTAAGACTGTTTCAAACAATAGAAAGATAATTGACAGCTTCCAAACTAGAGATGAAGATGCAGGAAATATAGAAAATTTATTGTTCTAACAAATGGCAGGGGGAATTTTTTTAAAGGAAAATGATAAAAAAATTTAAATCATGATGGCAATTGATAAAAACAAATCAAATATGTGGATTATTACCCTAAAAAGTAAATTGACTAAATTCACCTAATTAATAAGTGAGAGTATCACATTGAATTAAAAAGACAAACAACCCAACTGTCTACTCCTTGCAAGATGCATACCTAAAACAAAACTGAAGAGTAAGATTGAAGATAAGGAGCTGGGCAAAGAAAGATGTATCTTTGGACCCAAAGAAACAACTACTATCAATCAAAAAGAAACTTAGCTGCAAAAACTCATAAGGATAAGAGACAAAAAAATGGGAAAGGGGGGAGTCTAGCAAGATTTAGCAACAGCAAACTTTCATAGGCTCAATGGACATGTTATGTATAAACCTGACAGAAAATTTGGAATTACCAACAAAACCACCCAATCAGAAATGTAAAGATCAAGCAAAAAAATAATTTGTAAGGCTATAGAAGATTTGAACAACAAAATTAACATATAGCATCTTATTATGAACCCAGTAAGTCCATCCAACACATGGAATGATTGCAACAATCAGCCACATTCTATATCCAAAGGAAGTCACCATCCTCAAGACATGCCGTAGGGATCGTGTTCTCTGACCACACAGTGCAATTAAGTTAAAAGTGATAATAGTAATAAAAGATGGTTAAAAACAATGACAACATATGTTTGAAAAGATAAAAATGTCCTTCTAAATAACTAATGCATTAAAGAGACGATTGCAATGGAAATTGATAGATATTTAGAACTCAGACAATAAAAGCACTAATCAAAAATTGTGAATGCAGCTACATCTTATATATTTTTTAAAAGTTGTAAGATTTAACACAAGCTACAAAGAAAAAAATCTAACTAAACATAAAATATAAGAAAAAGTAGCAAAAAGCAGTTTACAAAGCTAGCTCTTTGTAAAAAGTAATAATTGAGACAAAAGAGAAAAGGGAAAATCAGGCAATAACTAGATACAAGAAAATTTTTTTCAAATGAATGAGTTAAATGATTTTATATCAATAAATTTGAAAACTGGGTGAAATGTGTAATTTTGTATAAATGCATAAATTGTCAATATTCTAGAATAAATAGAAACTTTGAATAAACTGATAACTACTTATGAAAAGGAATCACTAACAAACCCCCTCCAAAGCCATACAAAGGATACAAGACCCAGATGCTTTTATAGGTAACCTTTCCTAGCTCTGAATCAGAAACATTGATAAATCCTTTTACATGCTATTTCAGGCAATTAAAAAAAGGCAAAACTACCCAACTCATTTAATATGGCCAGCAGATTTTTGATACCAAAAACTGCAATAAAGACTTTACACTATTTTGTTTCATATCATAAGCCCCAGGTAAAGTGATAGCAACCAAAATCCAGAATCATATTAACATATGGATTTGGTTAATAGCATTTTATTTGTTAACATGTATGTATGACCTAATGATAGGACTTAGCTTAAGGATACAGGAATAATAGGATCAACAACTAATCAATAGGCAAAGTCATTCTAGCTAGCCAGCTATGTAGCTAGCTAAATACCTACCTATATAATAATGACACTGAAATCAGGATAATGACTATATGAAGAAAATCAAAAGCATGGGATCCAGGAGGAATACACAGAGAGGCTCAACTGATATTATATGCAATTACATTAACAAAATTTAAGGCAAAATAGCAAAAACTAATGATTGGATAAAGCCAGGTTAGGCATATATGTGTTAAATTATTCTGTATGCATTTCTATATGTTAGAAATATTTTCAAGCTTGGATTGTCCATGAAACATTTGAAAATTTTGTTAAAGTACAAGATCCCATTAAGTAGGTCTCTGGGCTAGGGCCTGAGATTCTGCATTTTTTAAAACCTGCCAAGTTGTGCTGCTGCTACTGTTGATGCTCAGACTACACTTTGGAGGGATGAGAGCAGTTCTCAAACCTGGACATACACAAGAATTTCCTTGGGAGCTTTAAAAAGACCCTGGAGCCTGTGACCCTCCCCACAGATTCTGATTCAATTGATCTGAGGTGGTGCCTAGACCCTGATATTTTTGGAAACACTTTAAGTGATGCTAGTATACAAACATGTATGCCAAAGCTATTAGTCTACATGGTTTAAAACCATTGAACTAAGGGGTTCTCTCATTTTGTAGCTAATAAAACTAAAACCCCAGGAGAGGCAGATACATAGTACGGTCATATAACTTGCTAGGGACTAGAACCTCTTCCTACAACTCCTATTCCTGCTCTCTTTCCAAATACAAATCTGTACTGCCATCTTTCCCAAGTCCTTGCCCTTGAGGTCTCCTGCTCTAGGCTACGTATCACTTATTCACCCCTCTTAGTCCAACAGGTGTGCAGTCCTAGCCTACTGAAAGAGAATGGCAGATCCTTCTTGCACACACAGAAACTCTCTGGGGGATCTTCCTGCTACAGATTTGAATAATGCATGCTGTCTCATGGAAGACTAAAGAACTTTCTTCTCAAAGAGCAGGTCTCAGAGTTTTTCCATGGGGGTGGGTTGTTTTTGTTTTTGATTTGCTTTCTCTCCTACAGTGATTCCTTCTCTCTCATCAGTTGAAGCACCAGACACTTGAAGTCCATCACATAGCACCAGCCATATTCATTTCTGTGCAAAGGACCCATCATCTACATGGCATGGCTACTAAAGAACACCAAAGTCCATGGCCTCATATCCCACCATTGGCCTGGTGCCAACTTACAGCATTCAATAACCTTTCCCAGGTGTTTGCAGCTGTCACACTTCTCTTTTAGTCTTCACCTGCCTTCCTTACTAAACTACCTGGATTTGATACCTCCCCCTTCAAATGCAGACACAGGCATCTTTCTCCCTTAGTTCTTCTTCACCTTGAAGAAGTGGGATTTATGTCTTTCAGTTCAAGTTCACTTTCATATACAGAAACCTAGAACGTGAGACTGTTTAGAATGAAAGACACTAAAAAGATCGTGTAGACCAACACCTTCATTTTATGAAACAAAGGCCAGCTCCTGGCAAGCTGTGCAGTAGGATATCCCATCTTGACTGGCTGGTCCCCTCCCTTCCCAAGCCCAGAGAGAATCTTTATGGCCCTGTCATGGATTGGATATGAAGTGTTTCCTAAAGACCCATGTGTTGAGGGTTTGGTTCCCAAGGCAGAAGTGTTCAAAGGTGGGGCTTTTAGGCAATGATTGGATCATAAGGGCTCTGACCTCATCAATGGGTTACTAATTTTGTGGTATTATAGGGAGATGGTGGAAAGAGTAGAAGGTGGGACCTAGATGGAGTGGGTCTTTGGAAGTATGCCCTTGGGGACTATGCCTTGTCCCAGATCCCCTTTTCCCCCTATCCCTTTTTCATTCTCTCTCTGCTTCTGGGCCACCACAATGTGAGCAGCTCTGCTTCTCCACACCCTCTCTACCATGATGCTCAGGCACATTACAGGCCCTAACAATAGATACAGCCAATCATGAACCAAAACCTCAGAAACCATGAGCCAAAATAAATCTTTCCTTCTTTAAGTTGTTTCTTCCAGGTATTTTGTCCCAGCAAGGAAAAGATGACTAACAGAGGGCCTCGATGCTACTGGGGTTCTCATTCCCAGGACTGGTCTGAACCCAGGCCTGTCTCCAGGGAAGGAGGTGGTGGCTGGGCAGAATTTACAGGCAGTCATGCTAAAGGATTATGCCTTGTCTATTTGAAGTCTGTGGTCACAAGACAGGAAGAGTCACAATTGACTTGATTAGGTAGACCCACTGCACTGGACCATATTCTTTCTTTTAAGGCAGGCAAGACATGGGACAATTAATTACTTTCCTTCTTTGTGGGGAGAACTGAGGCTTAAGAGCTTTTGAAAATCAAACAGAAAGTCATTCTGTTGCAGGGTTTTAAATAGTACTTTGACCCTCTTTCCTGAATATAAAGTAACCACTATATCAATAGCCCTTCTGTTCGCTTATCACTTTTCTGGGCAGGAAAGCTGTGAACCATGTAAAGAGAAAAATGACAGCTGGAGAGAGGAGCCCCAGAAAACCATATTTAAGGTATACAAAGAAGAAAAGTTTAGACTCAAAAACTATTAAAACTGAAAAGACCTTAGAGACAGTGGGTCCAACACCATTTGTAGGTGACAAAAAATTGAAGCCTAGAGAAGAAGTTTTGCCAAAGTCAGAGATTCCAGAATGCTCAAGGAAGATGGGGACCCAGAGGCTGACCGGGACAGATTAATCTGTTAAGGTAGACCTTTATGTATGCAGTGTGTGCTGATAAAATAGTATATATAAATTGATTTTTGGTAAAATCAAATTATACATGAAGTCTATTATAGGAGCTTGTAGTTTACAGAAATCCTAAGATAAAAAACTGGGAAAAAATATAACCTTTTTTCTCTTCTCCACTGCTCTTCTATTTTAAGTCTGGACTTGCCTACCAGGGAGTTTCTTAAAGCTGCATATTCTTATAATTTAGTGAATTCTTACTATTTAGTTGTTTTCCTACTAGGATGAAAATGATGAAATGGTAAGACAATTAGAGCACTGAACTACCACCTAGGATTCCAAGAGCTAGTCTAGATTTGCCCCTAAATATTTATGTAGCTTTAGTGAGTGACCAAAATCCTGTGGGTCTTTACTTTTTTACCTGCTGTTCTATAATGATCACTTGGGCCTCCCTGTCACCAAATGTAGAGCTGGTCCACAGATAGGAGCTCGGGCCCCTGTTAGAGGAATGCACCTCTGAAATCTGAGGGGTAACTCAGAGGACCATGATGAATCTCTTTTCCTTCTTTAGGATCTCGCTACTCAAAGCTTGGTCCCTGGACCAGCATGTGGACTACCTCAGAGCTCATTAGAAAGGCAGAATCTTAGGCTTTACCAAGATCTGCTGAATCAGTCTGTAAGTTCTCTTGAGACTTGTACATTGAAGTGTGAGCTGTATTGGTTTAGGTCACCTCATCCAGTTTCCCCCATGATAGATGGCTTCTCTCGGGAGCTTTCCCAGTTTCTCCTTGTACCCATGCCTGCCTGTTGCTAGAAGGTGTCTATTGGGCTCTTAAAGGAGCCAGCCAGCCCAAGTTCTGCTTTTTTGCTGTAGTCCACTGGCCTCTCCTCTTGACTGCTATGTAAAATAAGTGGGTAGGTTGACTGACAACAGCAATAAATGTTGACATGTCCCCAGGGAGTGGGGATAATAAAAAACAGAAACAATAAATATAAAGACAACTACGTAGACCCATATAGCTTAAACAGTCCCACACAACCCAGCAAACGGAAAAGATAGCATTTAACGTGTCTCGAAATGGCATGCATAATATATATATATATGTATAATTTTAAGTGGTATTTTACTTTTAATTTTGAAATATCATAGACATGAAAAAAGTAATATATCAAATATAACAAATACCCATGTACTCACCACTTGGAATTAATAATATTATTTTACGCTAATTGCTTTGTGTTCTTCCCCCTCTTTAATAGCACTAAATCCTCACCCCATCCCCCCTTCATTCTCCTCTGTCACTCTCCCAAAGTTTCTAGGTTTTATTCCACATGAGATTTTATACTTCTCCTACATATGCATGTGCCCACAATCAGTGCACATTCTTGTTCTCAACATATCTTTTTGAAATTTGTATTTATCATACCACATTATATTTTGTGGGTTTTTTCTCCTGTGGTGAAATATGAGAGAGTTCATTCATTCTCCTTTAACTTCTGTTTAGTGTTTAACTGAATGAATAAACAGGACAGTTAGGCTGAAGGGAATGGGGAGGGCTGCTTAGAGAAGGCAAACCAATTTGAGTTATGTGTCTTAATATACTGTAGATCAAAGAGTGTCTGTACCAGATTTCAAGAATCCCATGCTCTTTTACCAATCTAAATCCATTTCTTCCACCTCTGAGATGAATGCTACCCTCTGTCTTTTCCTAACTTCTTCAAGGTCATTGCTAGAGCAAAGAGCATCCATATTTCTGGGTAGTAGGAAGAGGAGGACAGGGGACTGTCTACCCTCAGGACCCACAGCCAAGCTGCCTCATATTCCCCTGTAGAGCCCTGTGATCTTCAATCAAAGTGTCTATGACTGGAGAAGGCTCAACTCCCTGCATCTAGCAATACAAGGGGGAAAATGCAAACACTTTATTGCTACAATCTATCCTAAAGGAGATTTGCAAAGCTGCATGCCTGAGATTTATGGTGTGACATCCAGAGATTTCATGCACTGTATTTCTCATTTATGGGCCTCAATTTAGTTAAGAGAAAAGAAGCTTTCTAGAGCAAAAACACCCTAAAGCTTTGGTAAAATGGGATATTTAATTAATTCCAAAATCATCAAGCGGGTAAAGAACTGTGTGTTCAGGTCTATGTGTTCAAGCATCCATGGATTTGCTGTTAGCGCCCTCCTATGTCCTGGCCAGCAGCTGTGTACAAGAGAGACTGAGGCTATGGTTAAGGACTCAGAGCCTATGACTCTCTGGCTGCAAACCTGGTGAGTTCAGGATGAGAACTTTCTGCAGAAAAGCTTAGATCTGCCTGCTGTAGAGTGAACTGCATTCAGGCATATCACAGGAGATGTGCAGGGAACTTTGGGTGGCCCTAGGCCCTAGAACGCTCTCTAACACATCTCCTTTCTCCTCAATATGATCAGGCCCAGTCTTACAATGGCTAAGCCATCTTTTCATACCAGTCTGGGACACTAATGCTCTGATAAGGAGACAGGATGTCATCAGCAGGGCCTCACTCAATGACATTCTCCTGGTGAGTCATTTTGGTCTAGGGTCTTGTACTTTGCAGGACCAGAAACTAGATTTCTTCCAGTGCTCTAAAATTAGTCAATCTCTGCCTGAACGATAACCAAATTTACTAGCTAAGTGTTGTCTCACC